>JAQFZC010002629.1:0-22095 GCA_034695205.1 Dicyrtoma fusca
GGAATGGGGGACGTTGGCAAACTCGAGACTTGGACGTTCCTTCCTTCGGTAATTTGTGGCAGTTTCCCCCGTGGACGTTTGTATTGTGGCAGTGGCATTGGGTGGAAGGAGACGAGTGGTAGTGGAGTTTAATAACGAGAAGAGAGTGACGATTGCGTATCGTCGTTCCTCTTTTCGTACATACATAATTTGGGAATTGAGCCGACTACAGACTTAAAGGAAAGGGAAGAGAAGGGAGTTTTGGACTGGCTGTAGCAACCACTTCCACACCACTCATCGTCTGCCCGTAGAAAATCCAAAAGGAACTGTGTAGTCACAAAACACAACTCCAAGGCAAAGGAGAATCATAGTATATGCACTTCTTACTTCCAGTTCTTCTCCGGCACTACTACTTGCAACTTACATGACAGGGAAGTGAAGGATTTGGATTTATAGGGAATGAAAAAAAAAGGCTGGCGTAGTTCTGGTCTTGTTACTAAATATGATTACGACTACGAGCCTCTGACTTTCAACGAGGATTTTGCAGCACTGGCTGGGTGGGTGGTAGCTTTTGCGAGCCTCTCATGCTTCCAAATCCAATGCGTGTGCTAGTGCGGCGCAGTGCTGTAAAGTGTGCACACCCGCCTTGTCGTAACATATTTGGCTTCAGAAGAAACATTCGTGTGCACACGTCGTGCGAAAGCAGATCCTCTCTGAATAAATTGTGCACATTCTACAGCACTGCCTTTGGGCTGGTGGCACGGTGAAGGTTTGAATTGAGATTTGAGAGTGCCGTCTGGACGTGTTTGAGTGTTCAAGGCATATTGCTACAGCTTTCAGACTTTCAGAGCTTTCGTACTCGCACTCGCTCGCGTATTTATCTCCTTCCTACAGTGTTCTCAGTGTTCTTCGGGAAAAACCTATTAGGACGTATAACTAACGTAAGATAGGAGACGATAGGAGAGAGGGGGGTTTGTATGCATATATATATATATATATAAATATATTTCTATCTGTAAATTTTGTGTGTTTCTACAATTCCAAACTCCAACTCTAGAGTTCTAGACTTCTAGCAGTTCTAGACTATAGTACGGACTACGGACGGACGGTCAATACTTCAATATTAAAAAAAAAGTCTTTCTAAAAACTTTACAGTCACTTACTTACTTACTTGGTTGTTGCTGGTTGGTTTGGTTTTGGTATTATTATTGGTTTGAGTTTGGTTTGGGTTTTGGATCTTTGGGGTTTTGGATCCGTACGACGACTGAGGAGGACCGTGGAAAAGCTTGAAGGAATAGAAGAATAGTTAAATAGCAAAAAGTAATAAAATAAAAAAGAAAAAGTGTGTGTTTGTATGTGTGTGGGAGAGAGAGAGAGAGACAAGGACGAGATAGTTGATAGTAAGGCAGAGTCAGACTTAGCAATATAATTCGGTCTCGGTCGGTTCTTTGAGTTCCCACATTTCATTTTTTAGTTGGTACTCTACGCTACAGCTACACTCACTCACTCACACTCATACTGCTACTACTACACGTAACTCCTCAAATTATTATATTAAATATTTAAAAAATTCCTCCAGAAAAATATTAAATGAATTAATTCGGGTGTAGTTCTGTTTTAAAGAGCCAGTGTGTGTGATTGTGATTTTGTGATTTAGTCCGTGTTTTTTTTGTGTGTGCAGCTTCCATTTCAAATCCAACATGCTCATCAAAGAATTGTAAGTCAACTTTCAAACTTTTTCTAAAAATATGTTTTTAGTTGTAAGTTTGTGGACTGTAACTATAGTGGGTGACTAGTTAACTAGTATAAAAGTGTTTAATTAATAATGTGTAAGGTTAATATAATATGATAAATTCTTTCTCATTTTTGAACTCTAGAATTATATCTATGACTCATTCATTGTATGAATATACACATATGACATAGCACAACGTTTTGACTGACTTTGACATTCTCATTACTCTCACACTCTCACCTGCCTGATTGACTAAGACTCATTAATGTTCGGTATGTATTATTGTAGAGGTTGGTTGAAGAAGGAACAATTTACACAGACGGAAAGATGGGACAGAGACGATGAAAGTTGAAGTTGAAAGTCTAGTTGGTAGTGTGTATAGACGTGTCAAACGCTATTTCAAGTGAACATGATGAAAGGCAACTTGCAGCCTCAAACTATTTCATATTTAGGACAGCAGACATGAAATTTTGAAGGAGTTTCAAAATATGAAATATGTACAAAATATCGAGGAAGTTTGCAAACTGTTGGCGGGTGACGGACTATATTGTTCTAGGAATATGTTTACGATCATTCATCGAGTATGACTAATGAGCAGTTGATGACCTTCATTTTAAATTCAAATTGACATTCGGGGTTTGTTTTGTTCATCGGTATCGGTACGGACAGTACAGAGGTAGGTGGGTAGTCAGAAGTAGTAGGTGTGTTAGCTGTATAGTTGTACTCGACTGGAACTGGAACCATTATTGATCGAGTTAGGTTGAACACAATCCTTTAAACAATGTCATAATGGACATTACACTACGTTAATGTCAAAATTTAAATTATTTTCCACCCGTTGTATGTAAGTCTCGTTGACCGTCCCTGTGCATTACTCAAATCAAAAATGTTAATCTCCAATCCGTCGTGGATCTCTTACTCAGAAATCCATATTATGTAGATCAACCAGAATTTTACGTTATCAAGTCGAAATACCACCGGAGAATTTTAGAAGATTACCTTGGGTTCCAGTCTGCACAATCTGTTAACCTGATTTCTAGAGCCAGAGTGGATTGATGTACTGGAAACAACTGAATTAAATTATTAGATTTAGGGAAAGCATTATTGTGGATTGTGGACCGTTGTAACTATTTTTATCCATGAAAGCCGATGTCGCGAATGTCAGTTTTATTTCAACGTTAATGTGAATTTTGACAATTTGAGGCTTAAGATTTCTGCCGTAGGTTAATTATTGCAATTTGCATTTTGAGTATTAATGGAAATAGTGTAATTATTTAATTATTATAATTTAAGTGGTTATATGGTTAATGACTTTTGAACGTGGAATTTGTCGATCTGCCGTTTAATGTCAAACGTGTATTGTGGGCGCAATTAATTTAACGAATTACAAATTTTAAGCGAGCAGTGGCAGGCTCTGTCAAAATTCTGTATCGATTAATTCGATAGTTGGGCTATTTGTTGTTTCCAATAATAATAACAATTCCAGTTTTTATCTTTATTTCTCCAAATCATTATTAGTTGGGGTTGCGATTAGTTTGGTCGTGAGTATTCAAATTTTTTTTCAAATAATTGTTCTCTAGTTAATGTGCATTGAAATTTTGGAATGTTTTAAGTTTTATTACATGTACGTACATAATTACACCTACACATTTCAGAGTTGACATTGAAGTGTACAAAATAACACATTGTTGAATTTGACATTGTATTGTTGATTGTGTTCACGTGCAGTGCATTGTGTCAAAAGTTTCTGTTGCTTATATATTTCTGTCTATTTTTTTTTATTATATTGGCATCCCGTATGATGAGAGAGAATGAGACATGAAAACGGCATAAAGTGTAGACTGAGAATGAACTGTGCTGATGAACGCGTGGATATGATTTATATGATATGTCGGATAAGTATTTTATATTTACGTAGCTGTTCTTTCATGTCTATCTTTGTAGGCAGTATTATCACATTTTGGGTTCAGTAGCTTAGACTTTTAATTATTTACGACATATTGCTTTTATTATTTATTCAGTTAAATCCTGTGTTGACTATGCTAAGTATATTGCAAGTATGTCTTACTGCTTTACAAGTATATATATGACATTGATTGCTTAGGTGCACAGACAAATAGAACAAATAATTTTGTACGGTGGTGATATTATTTTTCCATAGTTGATGATGTTGCGGTGGTATTATTGCTGTAGATACATGTGTTCACGTGTTTCTTTAATTTTTGCCTGTAAAAATAGTATAAGAAGTGTAGTTGTAAAAAAGAAATATGTCACCAATATTAAATGCACAGAAAAAACGTTCATCTCCCTCTTATTATTGTACTGACCATTTTAATTTCATTTCAAAATTTTACTAGATGACAAGAACAATTTTAGCTTAGTTTTCCCATTAGTTGTGGAATAGAACAATTCTTCGTAACCCGTGAGTGATTGCTAGTGAATACGGGATCACTGCCTACGTAGCTGGAGCATTTTCTTAAAATTTTCCTTGAATGATTCGAAATGTGATTATAAATGTAGGTAACACTGATTTGCGTAGTAATCGTTGAAATTTGTTGTTTACAGTCGAGTTGTGATGCCTCTCACAGTGGAGGAAGTAAGTACTCAAAGTTTACTCTTTTTTTGGCCCATGCTAAATACTAAATAGAATATTGTACTATGTAAACCGTGAAACTTCGTGGATGATGATTTAACTGTGTGTATTTTAATTCAAACAGTACCAGATTGGTCAACTTTATTCTGTTGCTGAAGCCAGTATGAATGAGACTGGTGGAGGTGAAGGGATTGAAGTGGTAAAAAATGAACCATTTGACAATTTTCCTTTACTGGGAGGTCGTTACAGCAAAGGTCAATACACGTACAAGAAATACCATCTTGCCAGGTATGTTATTATTTTTGATTTGTGCAAAAGCCATCGTTACGTTGATGATTTCATTACATACATCGCGCTCATCAAATCAAATCCGTCAGAACCGGTGATGAATAAATTTATTTAAAATTTGTAGTAAAGTTCCGGCCTTCATTAGAATGCTTGCTCCGAAGGGTTCTATGGAAATTCATGAAGAAGCGTGGAACGCCTACCCATACTGCAGGACCGTAATTACCGTAAGATCTATTAAAATGATCATCCCACTGTTTTTGAACTTAAACGCTTGCTTACTTACTCTTATCATCCATTGTGTTAATTTTTTGGGGTACAGAATCCAGGATACATGAAGGATAATTTCTTCATTATAATTGAGTCTCTTCACCTACCTGATAGGGGTACTCAGCAGAATGTACATGAGTTAAATGCTGAAAAGTTGCGACAGCGTGAAGTGGTTGTAATTGATATTGCAAGCGACCCAGTCTCTTCGTCAGACTATAAACCTACAGAGGATCCAAGTAAATTCAAATCAGATAAATCTGGTCGTGGTCCCCTGGGTGGGACGTGGAAAGAATCAGTGAGTTTTGTTTGAAGCAAATTCTTCCCATGAAATGCAATTTGACCTTAAGTTTGAAATGAAAATGATGTTGACGGTAGCTGTACATCTAACTGGAATCTATTTCAAAACTTCTCAGACTACATTTTTAATTACCAATGGAATTTTTAAAAAATATTGACTGTATTTTTTCAGAAATGTTAAAATTTTACGCGACGTAAGTCTAATGAGAAGCTTAAAATTTAGTCGGGTGTACAGCTATTATCCACAAAATTGCTGTAGTTTGATTGTTCTGAATCATTATCATGTTTTAGGTTCAACCAGTCATGACATGCTACAAACTTGTAAGTTCGGAGTTCAAATGGTTTGGTTTGCAAAATCGGGTGGAAAACTTCATTCAACGCGCTGAACGTCGTCTTTTCACCAATTTTCATCGGTAAGTTCTTATAGTGCTATCATGAACATCAGTACAACTAACTTTACTCAACTGTTTATGCAATTCATCCTATTACCCTACTTCCGAGCCTGCGTATGTACCTTTACAATGTATTATTGTGTTTGATGAAATGCATAGACAAGTGTTCTGTTGGATCGACCGCTGGTACGGCATGACAATGGATGACATAAGGGCTCTAGAAGAACGAGTTCGTGAGGATCTAGATAGAGTAAGATACTTTTGCAGTAATATGATCTGTCTTATCATGTAACCTCATTTGTCTGTCGCCAGTAGCCCTGAGAAATCAGTATGACACAGTCGTGTTTCGGTGAGGGAACAACTGCAAAAAAAAACTAAGTATGAAAAAATTGTTACTCTGGATGTTGTTTTATTGCAGCAACGAAAATCTGGAGAAGTTCGAGGGATGCGTGCCGAATCGGATTAACCCTGTTCTACCCATTCATTCGTAGCACAAAAGCCAAAACTCCTCCACTTTGTATAGACGTACTTACAAGTCTCTTTCTTTTAGTCCAGATCGTAAAAACCTTTAAACGTATATATTACACTAAAAGTAATCTGTCGACTTCAATATCGATTTTGTTATTGCAAAATTCCATATAACCGAAAAAAATGTAAAAATCAATCTTCTGTTAAAAGAAAAACTATGTGTCTAATCCTGTTGTAACGAAATGGACAGATAGTTTTCTGCGTCCTCTGTGACTTTACCAGTACCAGTGTGTACCAAAACCAACCAAATCAACGCCTCCCCGTTAAACAAAAAAACTTGTTTTGAGAAAAGGACAACTTGACTCACGTGTCACATCCAGTCTAATCAAAGTCAGTGCCTCCTGCATTAACGCTTTCTTTTTTCTAAGTTATAGTGGCTACGTATTAAGTAATTTATTTGTGCACCTTGCTGAGTCATAAGTCATTTTCACATCTCCCTTTCGTAGCTATAGCTTCCTTCATCATGCTTTATTAGTGTTGCCCTTTTGTCCTAATTTGTCTACAATTTAAAATTTCGTAAGGTCAAAGGTCTTGTTATCATTACCTTGTTTTTTACAAAATTTATTTAAAATTGATTAATCGTGTGCTGTTGTTGGTATAATTTTGTTGTTAAATAATTTATTCGTTGAATGATTGACGGATCTTAAGCGTATTTTCTTAATTTATTTTCATATTTTTAGTCTATTCAAGTGGCATATTATTATTATCACTGATATATATCTAATCCTATCCATAATTTATTAAATATCCTTAAATAACACAATTTTAAAAGTCATTGTGTTCTCTTATGCAGCTTGGCTATAAAGGGAAAAAATGTAAGAAATTTAAAACAAGAGTATTTGGTACAGACGCTTGAATGTGCACTATGCGCTACGTTAACGTAGGAACGAATAGGAAAAATCAAACGAAACCTAGAACGCGAAGCGCGTGTACTTTATTGAATATTCTTAAATTGTATTAGTTACTTAATTGGCGGAAAGATTGTTCTTTCGAAGAAAACTTAAGGAAACCCGATGCATAATATAAATATATATTTAAAAAAAATAAATGTAACCAACATGTGTTTAAATGTTACAACAGTTAACACCAAGTTGGTACCTGTTTCGTTTTGATCTAGGGTTGTATTGTTGTTGAAGCATTATTACTATATAGATACTTATGTTTAAGCAGCTGTCTGTTCCTTAGCGGTCTGGTCTCAGAAGATGGACATCGATTGGTGCCATGACATGGGTTGATTTAGATAAGTTAGTTCAGGCTAGGTTTACTATGTATTAGGTTTCGCTTTCCCAGACTGACTGACTGACACCAACAGTGCTAGACAATATCACAAAGAGACAGGCAGGGAGTGCACAGTACAATACATACATTTTGGTGAGGTACAATTCACATCAGTGAATACAGAATTTAGAGAATATGTTGGCATGGACTATATTTATACTCTCGGAGGGACTTGTAGGTCCGTATGAATGCAATATATGAGCAGAGGTACATACATTTTTTTGTGTGCATTCAATTCCGCTCGGCACGGCAACGTATAGTCAACCAGAAAATGATGCATATAATAATTGTAATTAATAAGTCCGTTGTGTTGTGTAAAAAAAAACATTAAAATGCTACCTAATCAGTGGCTTATGGCGTTACCTCATCTCTGTATTTGTTCGTGTTAGTTTATGCTAAAAGTATAACTCGCCCTACAGATTCAGTAAGGCAATAGGCTATAGGCAGTAGACTGTCGCGTAAAAGTCCAACGGAAGTCAACACTTTCTTTGTCATTCTCCAGTCAGGCCTTCGTTTCCGATTCCGATTTCCGATCATGTTTAATTTTAATTATGTGTTATACTGCTGTCCTACCGAACCGTGTGTAACCACTATATGTTTACAGTAGAGTCCAGTGTTGTTTTTATGTAAGTAGGTATGGAAGTAGCTTGTTGTTATTGACTATATATAACGAAACCAATTGAGAGTGATGACAATATTTTTGTGAAGCTTCTGGAAGTCTTTGCACCTTCTATTGTCATCAGTTTGTTTACCATTTTAGTAAGTACACTACTCACTACTGTACATATTACAAATGTCAAAAATGAACGGGAATTGAATTATTAGTCATATGAGAAAAGTATATTTAAAATATTGTAAAATTAAAATATATTGTTAAATGTCCGTACGATTACAAGGTCGCTCGGTTATAATTATAACACTACTTAAATTCTCTTCTATTACAAAGGAATTTGCAATATTACGATCGAGCAACTTTGGTAGAAGTAACACACTTAACACTATAACATACCTAATTGAAAATTGGCAATTACTTGTTGTTGTTCCAAAGTGTACGCACAGAGTACATATAGGTATACAGAATTACCTATGCTGAAGTATGTTGTATTTGTGACACAGTTCAGTGGAGTTATGGCTCATCTCAACGTATCGTACTGTTCTTGTAAGAAATCAATATTCATATAATATGACTGACAGACGACTATTATCATTTATTATTATTGTAAGTTAGCAAATTATTTATTCATTCTCTTTTTCCTCAAAACTTGATCTTGAGAGTCGTCGAGAGGCATTTTGAGTTGTTCTTCGTGGTCTGTCGTCGACTCGTATACGTCGACGGGTTAAAGCTATAAGGTATGGATCAGTAATTAATACTTTGTTGTTGTTGTTTTTTGAGTGAATTATTAATTAGTGTAGTGCTAAATCGTATGACGTACGTGCACCATTGTGTATGTTAGTAGCTATGAGAGTGTAGGACTTAGTGTATTCCGCGGTTTGTACATTCATTTGCGTTATTGATTGAGTACTTCGTTTTCGAATGACATAATTACATAATAGGAATAGGAATAGCTGGCTGTTTTTTTTTCGGTCTTAACCAGCGGAATGGAGTTGACAGAGCAGTTGAAACATACATAAAGAACGGTGCAGCAATATATTGTACTAGAATTGTAATTGAATTGCTGCGTCTGGATACACTGTTGTAATAATAGTTTATTATGAATATCAAAGAACTACTAAGGATAAAAAAGGTGGAAGTGAAAGCAAGTAAAACCAAAATAAGAAAAAGGGAAACGGATGTCTGTAGTCTGCTCCTATAAAAATAAGTATAAAGATATTTAAAATATATACTTACTTAGCTTAAGTATTCTCTTTCAAGTTTAGTCTCTCATATTTAGTTTGAGTCATTAATTATATATTAATATTACAGTAATAACAATACAAATAGTAGTAATTAGTTGAAGTTACTGTGGGCGTCACTTCGTAAAATAATAGTATCCTGTAAGTATAATCATTGGCATCCTTAACTTGAGATAATAATTATTATTGTAATTATGAACCCAGGCACATTATGTCGTATGCTTACGTTGTATGTCTTTATGTAACTTTCCAATTCCAAAATCGAAATCCAAAGAGGAAATGACTAATACTAAATATATTGTAATTTACATTTGCATTTGAACACACAAAAATGCGTGGTCAGGGTGGGCTGTTCACATGTTTGTATTGTGAGCTCAGTATGCATTTGTTTTTTTTAAATACGATCTTTCTTATTTCCATTCAACCGAGCAGACAAAGTGTGAATTAATTTTAACACCGTCTACTGCTTTGTGTGTGCCGTCTGTGTTTTATGAAAAGTGAATTGGTTTAAACTTCAGAATTGATACCTATGTATGTAAGTATTAAGTTATTCTTTCTTTACTTAATGGATGTGAAATGAATTGAAGATGCATAGTAATCGACATGGATTTTTCTGTCTATAAAAGTTGTAAAAGTCTTGTAAGACTCAGTAATGATTCTGGACTTGCGGGTTGTGTGGCAGAAAAGTCTAAGAGAAAATAGAACTTGTCAGCATTATATGTGACACATGAATGTGAGAGTTACCTAAAGTAAGTCGTCTTTTATTTTTGTTATTTCATTTCCTCGGCAGTGCATACAAATCTAGTATGTCTTGGCAGTTAAAGAACAGACCTGTGAAGGGGAAGCTCAACGGCAAAAGCATGAAAAATTAAAATGCTGTGTGGCCCAGTTTTTAAATACATTTCCCTCTTGTGTATTTGTAGGTAGGATATTTCTTGTAAAAACTACTCGTATTTTCCTTGAGCTGTTTGTATGGACGACCAAGGTTTATGGCAGTGTGTCCGTTACCGTTCGTTCCTGTTTAAATGGAGTGATGGAGGCTCTACACGTGTAAATGGTAGCGATGTCGTATTTACTTATACAAACAAAAACCAATGTGGAAATGTCAGGTAGGAGGGAAATTGATTTCATAATTTATTCAGAGTTGGAAAGGTGAAACCGACCGTGAGAAAGGATACCGTTAATTTTTAAAAAGCATTTCACAAAGTCCGGTAGTAAAGACACTCCTTCACTCCTTGATGGTTGTGGAAGTAGTGGTGGTGGTGCGTGGATAAGATGTACATAGTTAGTCTAAATCCCAATGTCAATCACACCCAGGAACACCACTTCAATTCAAAGCCGATGGCATTGTGTGGAAAATTAAATTCAAATTGGAATACGTATTGTGTGATTGTGTGAAACAATACTTTATATACCAATGTATTTTGCCTGCCATTTATGGATTTACGTCTTGAAGCGCTCTTACTGTTCACTACAACCACTGGGCTTTGGCTCAAGCCCCACGGAATACACATAAATACTTAGTAAGTTTTACTTCACAAATGGTTCCAGGAGCAGAAAAATTATAAATATTTGTAATGGGCCATCACGAACGTACTGATGTTCAGTTTGTATTTGTAATTTATAGGGTTGAAGGTTTATTTAAATAGGTAGAGTGAGAGAGTTCACAAATACATACGAGCACCCACTTGCTCTTATTTTCTTTCCCCGAATAATGTTTAACTTTAATTGCGAGATCGTTGAGAATATACGGAATAGTGATATAAAATTATAATCGCTCCTTACTTAAATGAATTCCGAATTGAGTTGACTGCCAAGACTATTGATTATGTCCATGTTTCCATTGTTTTTTTTTATTTGGAGTTTTGTAACAATCTTGTGGGTGATATATAATGTGTAATGCTGACGTTGTGTTTTCTCTTACTGTAGATGCTAATGCTAAAATGTTCCTCGATACGATAATATAGTGATCCTACTACCGCGTAGGATTCAACGATGCATCCTGCGTCCGATATGCGACTGTATAATATTCTGCTAAGAAGAAGAAGAAGAAAGAAAAATCAATATGTACAATGGATTGTATGAGTATCTTACAATTTAGACTGTAATAGGTATGTATACAGACTAGATACAATACAAGGATCCTAAATATATATTTAAATAAAATAGTGAGTGAAATAATGGAAATACATATACAGGGAGGGCAGGATAACCTCTCTACATTAAAACTTGTTGTAATAATATACTAATGCACAATTATTATTATTCTATGATTACAATAGTAGATACAGTTAGCTAAGTATATATTTAAATTATAAATACAAAATAAAAATAGCGCATGTCGAGGGAACTATCGGATTTTTAGACAAAATCTTATTGGATATCGAAATATAATTTAATAATCTCTCCTCCTTAAAAACGAAGGCAACAACAACAAAAGAGTCTCTGTATGTGAGTCTGCATAAAGATGAGCAATGCGTCCAAACTTTATGTTCAGTAGCCTCCACTGTACTCTCAGTATGTGTACAAAGCTATGTACCTATTAGGCAAACATTCATACAGCGTTTGTGCGTGTGAATTGTCATCGTAACCTTTGACCTTGCCTAGTATAGACAGACCTGATCTGGTCATAATTGGGGAAATAAAATCTGTGTTGTGTTAGGTAGCCAATAGTGTACATTTATACCTACATATATACTATATCTCGTACCTCTAAAAATGCAAGCACGAGAGTCCTCAGAACGGATAGCTGTTGCGTGGGTCAATATTTATCTGTGTACTTCTTACAAATGTGTCTCTAATGTAAGAAATCTGTTAACTGCAGTCACATATTTAACGACTGCGTAACCAGCTCATTGAAAGTGAAAGACCCGTCTTATTAGTCTGGTTCTGGCACTGGACCTGTATACGTACACTTCGAAAATCGTTTAACAACATTTGGTCTGTGTGCCTGTAGTTTGTCTCGCTCGCAGCACTCTTGGTTTTGATTTTGTTAATGCTAATTCCCAATGTTTTCAAAATAATAGCCATTTGGATTTGCTACCGAATTTCGACAACACAACCAAATTCAGAGTCAACAGTCAATTCTCATACCGCAACTTCTGGAGAGATACTAGAAAAAATCGTACTCGTACGTATATGTAGAAAAACATATGAGAAAATCACATCTGTTATGGATTAATTAAATTGAATTACAATATCTGTGCAGTTTTAGAGAAACGCATACATACTTTTATTTAAGATTCAGGATTTTAGCGAGGTGCAATTCTATTCTAAAAGTAGATGATTAATTAATATAATTAATTAATTAATTAATGCTGTTATTATAAATTGTACTGGGAAGGGGCAGAGCTACAAGAATGTGTTAACAAAAATAATTAGGTAGGTACATTGGTACCTATTTAGTTTAAAGAAGTAGTGCTGTTTGCTTCCTGCGTATAAATATTACGCTAATTATAATTGAGAGGTAAATCTGTCTAAAGAAATCTCAGACGAGCATAGCAGAAATCTGTAATTAGGGTTGTAGTGTTGTAGTTAATCAGATGACGGAGAAAATACAGTGTTGTACAGTTGTTGCTACTTGTACAGTAATCTGAACCTTATAATTATCTGTAGAGTTCGAAAATTGTCTAAATACATAGGTACGTACATACATATATATATGCCTCATTTTTAATTATTTAAAATACTAATTGGAAAATACGGCTGGACTGCGGGTCTGGATTTAGAAACGATTAAATTCAGTTTACCCAAAAAAAACAAAAGTATATACCTAATCTAATAACAATAACTAGTACTGCTATGCGGAGATGTTAAATTTTAAAATATTAATGAGTGCGTCGGTCCAAGCCAACCAAGAAAAACCTTACTAATTAATTACCTATTGCATTCCTTCGTGTTTTGTCACCCTGCTCATTAATTTGTAGGTAGGTAAGTACTTGACACAAGTGCAAAAGGAATGACGATGGAATTGTAAGTTGTAGAATTCTACTTCCTATACGATGATAATGATAAATACCTGTACCTACTTACGAAGGAGACAAGGGAGGAATATTTGATTTGAGACCAATTTTAATTATACAATCTATAATCCTGATTCGGTTTAGAAATTGTATCTAGAAATCTAATTATTGTAAGCAAGGCCTAGGAACTACGGAACCTGGAAAGGGATCCAGAGTCGACAACAAGCAAGGGGTATAGTTATGAAAATGCATAGAATCTAAAAGCCAACGTGGAATGAGTTTTTGCTTCGTATTTTTTGTTCTATTTTGTAATTGTTTGTCCAGAAGAAAGAAAGAGAAAAAAATGATATAATAATAATGGCTAGTCATCATTCATTCATAATAAGAATTATATTATACGGTTATTGCAATTTTAAGTTTTGGAATAAGTCAGCAAAAGAAAATGTGCAACAAGTTTCAATAGGTTAATCTGTATGTATGATGAAAGTGATCAGTGTGCAGATTATGATCGTGTACGGTTAGGTTATTACTACCATTAAATGTCAGTTTAAGTTTATAATCCCGTGTATTATTATGCATTTGAATATCTGCAGATGTGCACTGCGCAGTGTAGTGTGTCTGTTTGTAATTACTTATGTTTATCGCTTGTTTATAAGTTATGTAGGTTTGATAGTAGCTATTGTTTTTTTTCGTGTCATCTGTACCATGTAAGCATCCGTTTACATGTCTTGTCACTAACAATATAAATTAATAATAATTTATTAATATTTTGTCATTTCGTGTTATATAACTGTACGTAGAATAGGTGGTACACGGAGTACTACTATTCACAGTAGTAGTCGTATTCGTACTGGTTAATTCCTAATATTAAAATGTGTTGTAGTAATTATTGTTTAGTTTACAAGTAGTTTATTTAGTAGCCCTTTAATTGCTAGTTTCGTCGTCGTAACACCCAGTGAGAGTAACTTATTTTTATTAGTAGAGGCAGAAGTAGTCTAGAAAGG
The DNA here is from genome assembly GCA_034695205.1 of Dicyrtoma fusca. Lineage (NCBI taxonomy): Eukaryota > Metazoa > Arthropoda > Collembola > Symphypleona > Dicyrtomidae > Dicyrtoma > Dicyrtoma fusca. Next base: position 14,178 of record JAQFZC010002629.1, read on the forward strand.
TGGAGTTAAAAAAATGTATAGAACATTAACAGATGTAGGCTTGGGCAGAGTTAGTTAAATCTACTAACACACCTGACTCTATTACCCTTAATCGTAGTATGAATAAAGTTTAATTTAACACGTATTTTGAGTTTGAGTTTTCTGCTGTATAAATAATGCGTAATTTAGTGTATTTCTAGACTTTAATTAATTTAAGAAACTTTTTCCGGCGGTGCACTGCACTGGGATGGCACTCATAATTCTTCGATTGAAGCAATGAAAATACCTTTATGAAGGGAACTGGATCCAAATGCAAGTACCATTTATAAGGACTTGACCTTAAATTAAAATTGTAGCATAAGATCGCATTTAAGTAAATACATAAAGCTGAGAACACTTTTCCACTCCATTTCCATTCAGTACACTTAATTTTTCGAAATAATAGTGAAATGGGGGTTTACTAGGATCCGGACTGTAATTTCTAGACGCTGTGCCCTGATTTGTATTTAACTTTTGTCTCAGTTTTTCTCTCGGTGGGTGAGTGTGATGGTGATTCTTATTCATTTATTTATTACATTACTGAAGTACTCGTTAGTGGGAACTCTTGATGTAGATACGACATAATGAGTCTTTCTATTTGTGGAAGTTACAAGTAATTGAGCTATTTTTATGCAAGTATTATACTTACTTATTAGTCTGTGAGTTTCTATATTGAATTACAGTTGCCATTTTTGCATCTTCTTTCATTTGTACTGGTCTGGTGTGGAAATGTGTGTAATTACTTAATTGTATGGCGTATTTTTTATTTTTTTTTTTGACGATTTCTAAGTTATGTAAAACATCATTTCGAAGGAATTCCTTGAAACCAACGTCAAACGTAAAATTACAGATACTTATACATGGTTAAGTAATAGTTGAAGTCTAAAAGTAAACAATTATACTCCCTGCCGTTGCCGTACACCAGTTTATTTGTTGATGGAATTTTTAAAAAAACTTTTGTTCCATTGAACTAAAGATCATTTAATTTATTATTATTGACATCCAGCGTAGAGTAGACTGTACAGTTTCTAAAAAGTGAATTTTGTGACATTGTGCAAGCTCGTGTTTCTCTAGTAAGCTATATATATGTTATTTGCTGCGCAACAATATTATTCCTGGTTAAGTTTTGATGATTTAGGGACTTTAATAAGGAGAGTCGTTCTCAAACCTATTGGCTGTGCTAGAACTGAATTGTATTCGTTTACTAATTTCGAATTTTCTTGAAAGTTTGCATTAGCATAAACTTGATCCTGAAAATGCAACAAAAATAAAAACAACATGTATAATAATTTATGAAAACCGTAGTGTAATTTTAAAACAGCTTCTGTTTGGTATTCCTGTCACGCAGAGTAAGAGAACGATAAGGGAATGACTTACATTATTCTATTATTAAGTGTCACAGGCGGGTTTTCCTCACCACCGCGTCGGTTATTTGCAGATTTTTTCCAATTTTTGCAGTTTTAATTTCGACTGTTGCAGTCAGTGTGTATGTAAATTATTAAATATTGCATGCTTTTCTTATTACGATTGTATTTGATTCATTTCATCGTCGGCACACTTCGTGTGTGATCCTGTGATTACATCCAGTTCAACTCTCAAACACAAAAGGATTCTCATTGTATCAGATATTGTCACTTACATTTTAAGGATAAGATACTTATTGTCTGCCCGTCTTTAGCGTCTTTGGTTATATTAGTTCATATTGTTATAAATGACGGTTGTTCACATTCATGTAAATCCACATTCATTTTTGTCAATGGTATGAATGTCTACAGACGGGGATTTTCAAAATCACAACTCTGCGTGTTCACCGTAGGGAGAGAGAAAAAAATGTTATCATTCTATATTATTATTAATGCACGTGTAAAATATAAAATAAAACGATTACCTATCTAATAATGTGATCATAAATTCGGGGTATAGATCTTCATGCAATCTACGGATATAATATGATATTTGAGTATTATATAGGTATGTATCATAAAAACCAGAATACCAAAAGTATAATCGAAATCAATCGATCGAACTGTCGAATATATAAGACGTTAAAAAGTTTTCATTGGGAGTATAAAGTAAAAAATCATTACTATTATGTATGATACAATACAATAGACACAGTTGAATTGAAAGTTTTAAGTAAATAAATAATGCAAAGGGAAACAAAAGTACTACATTCCAGTGACAACGCGGGCAAGAACGTTTAGTATTTAAAGATTGCGGGATGCACGGGACAAAAACAATGACCAGAAGAAAATATAAACTGGTAAACATAAACACCCCGCCCGCTATTATAACTGCTACAGTTTGCTTCTATAATAATTTAACAATATTATTACTATGATTGTATCTGTACTGTAAAAAATTATTATTATTATTGTTCAACTAAAAATATGTAAGTAAAATAAATTATTCAATCAATATTAAAAAACGATATAAATGTGAATCATCCTTATAGAAGGTATATTATAGCAAGTGAAGTATTATCTATATTATGTACTATGAACGTACGACGATTATGGAGAAGCACTGGAAAATCAAAGTAACAAAATGTAGTTAAATTCTGTTAACATTCCATACTACTCTACTAATTCCTTTCCTTCCATTACTGTTAGCTTTTATTACACTTATTTTGAATTTACTTTGTTTGTATTGAGGACTGAAAGTATACGCTTTTAAAAAGCTCAGAAGAAAAATATTGATTTATTATTATTAATTATTTACAGCTCTTCAATTTGTTTTGCATGTTACCTACATAGTGCAATGACCAACGGTACTTGTTTGCAGTTTGTACAATCATGGTAGGCGTATTTTTTTTTATTCTTTTGTGTAATATTTAAGTAAATTTTACAGCACCAAGTTTTAAAATCAAATTCAAATCAATTAATTCGTAAGAACAACATAATTGTATTTCGAGCGGGAACTATAACGAGACTTGAGAAACGTTTCCAGTGAATTCTTTCCCCGTAGTCACACGATGTGACCCTTACCCTGCACTACAGATAAAACAAAAATGATTGCCTAAAATCATTTAACTGATCAGCAAGAATTTAATTGCCGTATTCTTTTGCAATGCAACCAGCGATGACCAGTCTTTGGATTTCCGAAGTTCCTTCGTAGATTTCGGTTATTCGAGCATCTCTGTAATATCTTTCGGCGGGCATGTCTGACACGTAGCCCATCCCTCCAAGAATTTGTATAGCTTGATGGGATATGAAAGTTGCTGCTTCACTTGCAGCTAATTTACCCATCGCTGCCTCCTAAAAGTGTGAGCAAAAATAGTACAAAATACGCCTTGAGACACCACAGAAACACAACCGTTCAAATCTTTGAGACAGTAAAACAAGGACTTACTTTTGTAAACGGGAGTCCAGCATCTGCGAGTGCAGCTGCTCTCCAAGTAAGCAACCTTGCGGATTCTAACTGTAGTGCCATGTCTGCTATTTTATTTTGAATGGTTTGCAACTTTAGGAGCGATTGTCCAAAGGCTTGGCGATTTTTTGCGTACTCGACCGCGCACTCCAGAGCCGCTTGTCCGATTCCTAGAGCTTGGCTGGCAATTCCTATTCTTCCTCCGTCTATTAATATATAGGTTTAGGTAAATACATTTCTGTTATCATCCAACATTTTCTGTGGCTCAAATCATAAATCCATGGATCAAGTACAATCTCATTCTAACTACAGTAAATTAATTTTGAATTAACACTGACCCAGAGTTTTCATAGCAATTTTAAAGCCCATTCCTGGCTTCCCCAGAAGACTCTCTTTAGGAATTTCACAGTCTTCAAATATTACGTTGCAAGTGGATGAGCCCCGAATCCCGAGTTTGTCTTCTTTCTTCCCCAATGACAGGCCTGTGAATAGCGTACACATTAATTCCCCGTAAGCAACTCCCTACTATCAAAGCGCATATATTTATAAAACACAATAAAAAAAGTTCTTTACAATAAATGCTGAGAACATTACCCTTAGAAGATGTTGGAAGTACGAATGCACTGATTCCCTTATGTTTTAAAGATTTATCTGTTGTTGCAAATACTACGACTGCTTTAGCCTCAAAAGAGTTGGTAATCCAGGCTTTGGTTCCGTTTAAAATGTAACCCGAAGTTGTTTCTGTGGCTGTCGTTGAGGCTGCCCCGGCGTCACTTCCGTTTCCTACGTAATACCAAAATTACTGAAAGTGGCTAATTGAACTTCCCTAAATCCAGTAAGCTAGTATTGAGTCGAATAAAGGGAAGAACATGCACTCATTGACGCCAGTCATTACCAGGTTCACTGAGTGCGAAGCATCCGATTTGATTTCCATCAGAAAATCCTTGTATGTATTTTTCCTGTTGTTCTTTGTTTCCAAAATACTGTAAAACAAATAAGTCCAATTATGTGGTACATGAGAAAGTCTTTTTCTTCCTCAACGTTTCCTATTTTACCCACTGATTATTAATCATACTTACTTATCCCCGCCAACTAAATTCAAAATACTTCTTAGTTTCCCCATAAATTAACTACCTAATTCTTATATTAATGGTACATATTTAAGTAATGTTCATAATTAAACAAACAAAAGGTTAAGTAATTAAAAACAGTGTAGATAAAATATTAAATGGTAATTGAGAAATCAGCACTGCAAGAATTACGGAAACCGGGATTATGCTTTTCTGTTCTTCCAAATTGTCTTATTGTAGAAAAAATATACTGTATTATACTTTTTGTCCGCATCAATTGTTCTCAAATCTTTCCAAAAATCAATTATGCTCCATCGATTTCCTTAGCACATAATAAAATACAATATTCAGTTAATTGTAGGATTATTCCATTTTGGCCTACTAGAATCAAGGTTCACAAGGTCGCTGCAGGTATTTTATAATGGATAATGGAAACCGATGTAATATTTACAGAAGTACAAATATTGTCTCTGAATTATTAAAACGAGCATGTGGAGGAGGCAAGTTTGTTGAGAAACTAGATTCAAGTAGCCATCAAATTCGTGAGGAGACCAATATTTAATTCTCGTTCATAATTTTCACACGTATTTCTTTTGTAAAACTTGTAGAAAGCCAATTTGACGACCGAGACATTCGACAGCCACGAAAGTGTTAGCAGGGAAAAAACTAGGAAACTAAGCAACAATTATTCAGTGTGGGGATAAAAAGAAACTAAAACTATTCTCAAGTGTTGTGGAGAAACCGAAAATTAACTAATTAACTTAGGTAATGGGAATTTTCAGAACAGTTGTGGACTGCAGTCATAGCGTACAGTATAACACGTAATCTCAAGAATAAATATACCTACATAAATCGTTAGTCTAATTTCGGTTGTTAAAGTCACACTAGTAATATGACAAAGTCACCTTAATAGGACCAAGGTACAAGGAATTGTGGGCACTCATTATGACACCAGTAGACGCGCATCCTCTGTAAACGAATGAAAAAATTCAACGCCTTGTTTATCTGACCTATAAACTACGTCTGTGACAGACTAATTATTTGCAAGCACTGTCACTGCAGTAAATAACTGTAAAAAAAATATCTTAAATTGTCTTAAATTTACATTATTTCCTTAGTGTGAACCTTTCAATAGAGTATAGAAATAACTTTACCTAGAAATTTCCTCTATTGCAATTGCGTAAGCCAGGTAGTCCAGACCAGCTCCTCCCAGTTCTTCAGGCATTTGTATTCCCATTAAACCTAAGTCTCCCATCTGTTTCACCTGCATCCCCACGTCATTAAAGCATTAATTATTCAATCCATCGAAAATATCATAATCATACACAAAATCATGTCCTTCCACACTTTTAAAATGAAAAATGAAATCACTCTGCCCATTCTGGGAATGTCACAAACCTGATCTTTCGGGAACCAGTGCTCTTTGTCAATTTTCGCTGCCACTGGTTTGAGTTCACCCTCAACGAAGCTTCGAACTGTCGACCTGAGCATTTCATAACTATCTGGAAGATTTGCCACTATTCCCACATTTCGTGAAGGCACTCGACTCTCAATTGCTTGGTGCTGTAAGAAACTTCTTCGAAGTCCTGCTGTAATGGGAACAACAAACAAACACCACAAATCCACATAAATCTCAACGTCAACACAGAACAATAACAACAAATAGGTTAATAGGTAGCTTAATTTCTGTACAACAATACGGGAACAGACAGTACATACAACCGCACATGAACAAGAACAATTTGTAAATTAGTTTCTAATTAATTATGTCAATGTCACACCCAACATCTCGATCATCATGGTCATGACAATGTCGTCACTCTTTATTCTTTCTCTGTCTCTGTCCCGTAAACCCATTAGCTCCTTACTCAAATTGTTGACTGTAATTATAGGTATCAATTAATTAATTACCAAGAACCGGTTGATGGAACCTCTTCATGTTTGTTTTGCAATTTTTTTCAGATTTCCGTTTCAATTTCAGTCAAATGTATGTGAGTTTGCTTCTCAGACTTGTTGCATGAGAGTTGAAGTAGAATACAATTATATAATGATTATTGCTTTAGCTGCTGGAGTACTACGTGGACGTATGTTGAATTATTGGGTCGAGTGTTCAACAGGCCACTGATAGGCTACCTAGAAAAACATTTTAGAGTAGGTAATTAATTAATTTAAAGAAGCTCATTAAAATCGATAATACAACCAACAACAGATAAGCAGAGTACAAATGCAATACAAATTAATTAAATACTACTGTACTTTGTGTGTCTGCGTCTGCAGTCCTCTGCCTATAATCACGTCAAGAGAGGATGTCGGATGTAGCGAAAGAAATCACCAACAGCCAACAGACAAAGCAACTTTGAACTTAATCAAGTAGGAACTAAAAAAGATTAAAAAAAATACCTTTGGATAACCCCACTTAATTACAATACAATAATACACGGAACCACGAATAACTAAACTGATATATACAATACAATACCTTGAGACTGGTACTACTGATACTGGTATAGAAGGACTGTTACTATTACATTAATTATTACTTGCGAGATTAGATATTTTGCTAAAAAGGATATGCATGCGTAGAGTGGAGTGCAAAGTACAAAGTCCAGAATAAACCCACAAAAATTCCTTACAATAATAAATTCAATATTGTGTATAACAATTGAACTAAAATGCAAAGTCCAACTTGTTCGTCTTCAACTGTTCAACAGTTCAACTGCCTTATTGTTTCCTTTGATTTGTAATTGTTCGCACGAGTCGTAAAAAAAGACAAACTCGTATTGGCTGACAAGGCGAGTGCCGGTAGACTTTCTATGGCGAGTGTACTTTATTAGGTAAGAGTTGGTTTATTCGAGTTAATTTAGGACTTAAATAGAGAAATAAAGCTCACTCGCCTCGAATGCGACCGAATGAATGAATAAAATGACACAAGGTAGTAATTATATCATAATCACATTTAATTCCCACATTAATTATCTATTATGCCCTAGTATATCTAATTAAAAATGCTTACCTACGCACATTAGTGTGCGTGCGAGTCTTTGACTTTGACTTTGACGTCAATCTGCTTTGCTGAAGAATTGTATGGCAAATAGAGAAGGGAAGGCACACTGCATGATATGATTGTGTTGTGACTGTGACAAATAATTATGTGGCGAAAGCGGATAGCGGAACACGGAAGCTATATATGGAAATGGAAAGGTAATTATAATTGTATGCTTAGACTGTAATAAGATTTCATACTACTGCCCCATTTGAGGAAGTTGTTAAAATATTAGTAGTAATTAGCATTTTATTTCGGGGAATAACATCGTATTGTTTAGAAATTATATAACTCATTCAAAACTTGATTCAGCAGAAATATGCTTTATGATCGTTTCAAAATATGCTTTTTACGAAACCAAATTATGCTCAATTATGCTTTTTGCCGAATTCAGAATGCTTTTTATGCTTTATAATTT
>JAQFZC010002630.1:0-22087 GCA_034695205.1 Dicyrtoma fusca
CGTTTTCTCCAGTGTCAGAGGTCAATCAAAATCGAATACAACTATTGCCAAAACTTCGATTACTAAACTTTTGATAGTGAGTGCGTTCGACGGTGATTGGCCTTTGCACTGGAGAATAAAGGGTTGATCAAAATTAAACACACCGACCCAAATTATTTTCGTATACCTATGCTTTTATTAAATAAGCGGTTTTAATAATAATATATATTTTAAAAGCAATCAACAATGATCGAATTTAAAAAATATCTACTAATGCAGTTTAAGGAAGGCTAATTCAATTAGCGAACTAAAAAAGCCCCCAAAATGTTTTTAACACACAAATTATAGACTACAGAAAATAGACAGCTCTGCGACACAAAATCAAAACATTTAGTAGGTGAGCACCCAACTTCTGAGCTGTAAAGTCTTAACTGTCTGTTTGTTTGTAAAGATTGAAAGAAAAAGTTACAACTTACCGTCATAAACAGGAGAAGCGTGCCGACGCCGATTAGAAATAGTATTTGACGCATTTTATAGTTAATTCTCAAGATAACACACCAATTAGTTAGCAGTGACGGACTTGACGACGGACAAAATGCCGCTCTTAGGACAGCAATTGGCAATAAAAAAACAAGTTAAATGTCCGTTTAGTGTACTTATAAACTAGTTGTTAGTGTCGTTGACAGTTCTAAATGACAAAAGTCAGCGAAGCAGTGTCAATCAATTCTAGTGCCAAGAAAATAGATAAAAATCAACAAAAATACCGATTTAAGGTAGAAAGATTACTTTACTTGTAAATTATAGGCTCAAATGTTCAAGAAACACGTGTAATCCTGATGTTGATCGAAATAAAAATGATACGAAGAGTAGAGTGAAATGATACGCGACTTTACTTTACGAACTTGATCGAGCAACTGACGAACTGGCTAACCCAGTCACAACTAGCAATCAACAAACTTGAACTTAAAACACTTTCGCTGACAATCTTCTCCCACCAACAACAATAGTGTCTAACTAGCCTCAACAATATATTTTAATTCTTGAATTTTGAATGCGTGTATCGATCTAATTGTATATCTTTGTCTTTACAGCAATGACTCTTCCCTGGACGCCGTCTTTCCTTCAAACTTCAACATTCAAGAGGAAACTGTGACTGAGCCAGAAACGTGCTCTGCCATTGACTTTTATGTATCGTAAAGATTGAAGATAAAAATGTGATTTGTCTTTCACACAACGTTTAGTCTTTTAATGGTCAACATTTGTGAATGTAAGGGAAGTTGGAAGCTGAGTGAGTTCCATATCGTCAGTAAAGATGCACTTTCGATTAAGTTCAGTGAGTGCTCTGTTGAAAGGATTGTAACTTATTTTTTTGATATGTTCGGTGTCCCCTGTCCCCTTAACGTCATTTTGCAGCAGAAGTACGGACAATGAGCAGGCTACTGACCAGAAAAAAAAGTGCCCTACATATACCAGTGTTTCTACTTTTTTAAAAGTGAAAAAACTGCCAGTTTCCTTGTTTATTTTTATATTTAAATGCCAATTTTATCCAGATTTTAAAAAGTGTAAAAATTGAAGTTTATGTGCACTTTATGGAAACATACATAAAAAAATGTGATTATTCTGATTATTGGGACTCAAGTCAAAATGAGGTTATAAGTAAACGAAGGACCTGCATCACACTTCTTTATATTGGGAATGGACTTAAATACCTCACAATGTGCTTCTTCACCGACGATATTTACACGTATTCATGATTGCATCGAAAATTGAAATGAAATGGAATGTGGTCAGTTTCGTCTGGCCGGTCTGGTCTGGTCTGGCCACTGTTGACTTTGAACTAGTCAACAGTTAGAGTCGAAGAGCAAGAAATTTTTATTATCCAAATTGTTATTATACTCTCACCATTTCGTTCTTGGTTGTTTCGTTTCACCTGTTTATTCGTTAGTAGTTTGTGGAAATGTGTGTAGGTATAGAAATAAGTAATTATTCTACGTATATTATATGTATATATGTATGTGCGTATGTATATGTGTCTCAGTCTCGAGACTTCATTTCACTATCAAATATCAAATAATTATTCAAATTTAATTTTTTTTTCAAAAATGCAACCACTCCACCTGAGTCCAACGGTATGATTTGTGGTCTCTGCCCTGTCCTGTGTGAATTGTATCAAAGTGTAAAAGATTAATCTCAAGTGTGTGTATGTGTAAATGGCGATCTAAACCGGACGGATGATGAATTATATGTTAACAATTACATATTGCTTTTATTTTAAATAAGTGCTCGTGGTTTTGGCTTTGATTTATCGAAATCTAACACACAATCGAAATCAAAAGTTGAATTAAAAGTTGGGTCAGTCTATCCCCCTTGATGAGTACCTTTCGTATACACTTCCCAGTCAACTCTCTGTACAAGCAAAGGGACGAGATAGTATATTATTTGAGTTTGATTTTTAATTATTGGCTAAGCGAAAAGTAGTAATCCGAGATCTGTGGCTACCTTTCATTTTCGCATCCTGATCTTTGTCGTATTTCTACCGATAAAAGGTTTTTTTCTTCTTTCAACTTTGATCTTGTTTGATTACTGACTGAGTGACCAACTCGTCGTATCATTTTCGATTTCGATTTTTGATTATGATTTTGATCTGATTTTGTCGTGTTCATATTGTTCTTATTTGCATATAAACGATGGATTTATTTCAGGTCAATTGATCGATGGGATGCGCTCGAGCAAGTCAGCAGCAGCTCAGTCAACATGCAAAGCCACAAGTTCAGGACCAGTTACAAGCTCGAAGTTGTACGTTTTAATTATGTGGTAATTATTTCCTTTGATTGTAACAACGTACACCTACATATCTACATCGGTATGTAGCTTTGAATTTTGAATAAAATAATGATTGATGGGTTACTGCTTGTTTATTTTATACTCAATTAATTCAAGTTAATACTTGATCGTGGATGGGGCTTGCTTCTTTGGTGTGATTTTAATTGGTTTTAGATCATAAAATGGAAAGTAGTTAATGGTTGATCCTTATCAAGTAATTTGAATTGCAATAATTATTGTGGGGATTAAAATCCTACACTACAACACTGCTATAACTATCCAAACTTCATTCTTACGATTGTCAATTTTTCTAGGGCTGTCGTAGCCGACGTAGTAGTGGTCCGGAATTGAAACAGGATCTTTGTTGATGTTCCTGTTCACACTGGCATTGTCAACGTTTTGATGGGTGGATTGGATTTGAATATTTCTGTCCTTTAAGAATGATCGCAGCTCCTCCAACTTCCGGTTGTAGTCAACTTCTTTAGCGAGTCCACCGAAAGTTCTTCTCATGTTGAGGTAGAGAGTAAAACATAGAAAGTAAAAATAAAATCTTATTTGATTACAAGGAAGATGCAAAATCTCTCAAAATCGGTCTCCAAAGATATCTGTGAAACAGTACATAATAATCAGCGCCTTTAAAAAATGTCTGAGTCTGTGTTTGACACTTTTTAAAAGCTTGTAAATCCCCTTTTTGTCCAGATTTCTCAGGGAGGGCAATAGTCAATTTTACACGTTTTTGAATCGATGCAAAAAATGGTGTAACGTGGTTTGCTAAAAGTGTGCAAAACGGCATTTTTGCAGTGTTTAAAATGATGCAAACTGCATTGTGCCACAATTTGTAAGTCCTACCTAGGTGCATTATGTGATTTCACAGTAATAAGTGAGAATTGCTCGTTTATACGGTTTTTGAAAACGTGCAAAACACTATTCCATATTAATGCGGCTTTGAAGTGCTACCCGTTTAAAGCATAGCAGCGTTCTTTGACGTTGTATTGAAAGAAAATGGATATGGACCATTTTATACTTTATGAACACTGGAGACCACGGCCAGTTCGCTTTTAAGAAAATTGAAAATTGGGAGACCAGCCATTTTGCATTCTTCTTCAATTAAGATTGTAAAATTCAGGCATATTCAGCATTCATGGTAACACATCTTCATTCGGAATCAGTTATAGTTTGTCAGAAAATTGCCCATGTTATACTTAGTTAAGCCTACCGACCGATAAATAGGCTTGCTATAACGCAAGACTATATATTTTTTGCATAGTAACTACTCTGACTAGTGAGATTTACTGTTGTGATAATAATTGTATTAGAACTTTGACTTGCTTGAATACTGTTTTTTAAATGTACATACATTGTAAATGCCCGGAATCCTCTTTCAATTATTTTTACTTGCGAGTCCAGTGGTTTTGGAAAACTGTCTTGAAATTGTCTGGGAAGGTAGAAGGCCATTTGGTAGATTGTGGAATTTGGATTTTGAGCATCAGTAGCTCCAGCTAGTGTAACTTTTGTGATCACTGGAACTGTCATGGGTATTTTTTGCTCTGCGATTGGAATTTCGTTTAATGAAATTATAATAATACTGCATGTCAATTGTAATGCTAATCACATTAATTATAAACATTATTTAATAGAGGGATTATTAGCTAATTAATTACCTTTATCGTTATTTCCCATAATGTATCTAAATAATGTCATAAATCTTTCGTTTTCATGGATCGCCATGGATTGACTCTCGATTTCGACGTCCTCAGTAACTGCCCATTTCTGTTTCATGTACTGTCTTTCTTCGATTCCCTGTTTTAATTTCGTTAAAACATTTAATGAATGTAATTTTTTAACTATTTTATTACTAAATTTTGAAAGCATTTATATATACCGTAAATGTCTAATTAGTAAGGCGTTGAACATTTACATACTTATAAATGACAATTCTAGGGGAAATACCGTAGGGCTATGAACGAAAGAGTTTCTTTTGTTAGAACGATTCAAATAATTATGGTTCAAGGGAACTATATGTCCTGTATTTGGTTTCGTTTAATCAAAAATAGGTTTTTTTCTTTTTAGACCGAATCTTACATTTTTGTAGGAGTTGACAAGTGTGTACGGTGCGGATTCGTATGTAGGATCATCATCGCAGTAAACCGTTGATTGAATAAATAAGCCAAGAAATAAAGATGTAAATACGCCGAACGTTTTGCTATCCATTTAATGATGTTGGAACGTGAAAGAATTTTTACTTTTTACTTTTTAAATCGGTTGGTCAAAAATATTGCTACGGTAGAGATCGAAAGTTGGTGTAAGTTGCCTACTGCTGTCTCGCAAATGAAAGCAAAAGTGAAGTTTTACGAGCACGCTTTGAACTGGAAGTGAGATTTCATTTTAAAATACAGTAATTTGAATGAAATCAGACTGTTGACCTTTGAATATTCTGTCCAGAGCAGAGGTTAAACTTAAAAACGATTGTGCATATGGCATTCTGTGTGATCCTGTGCGATCAGTCATTGTTAATTTCCGTGCATCACAGACGTTTACAATTTACATCAAATAACTATTGTAGTAAAATAGCATTGTTGTCACTGGTAATTTATTATTTTATGTGTAATTATCCGTCAACTGTGCGTGTGCATTGATGTAAAAAATCTCGAATAAATCTTGTAAAATGAATATAATTTTTATATTTCTGACTGCTTCCTCACACGAAACCTTTGTCATTCATAAACCATTCATTTTTCTGTTGATTACAGTTTTTATTGTGTTTTTTTTTCCACAGACGTAGATGCTTTTAAATAAATGTAATTAATGTAAATCAAAGTATGCAATGAACCAACTACTTATTTTTATTATTCTGTTCAGTAATTACATATTGTTTTAGTTTGTTATTAAATAGTTAAATGCTTATATTTGTCGAAATAATTTACAAGAAGGAACAGTTTAATAACTGGAGCTTAAATGCAGTAGTACTTGGTAGTTATTACTTGCTAGTTAATGAAATTAAAGTTTGAATCAAATAATAGAAAAATTGATAGTTTCATAATAGAAGGATGTAATTACTACCTAGACCTACACTGCCTTCACCCAGACTTCATTCCTGCGGTTTATAAGCTTCGCTGGTGAATCGTAGCCAGCGAAGAAGCAAATGGGAAGTTGCTCTGCGTTGTAAAGAGGAACGTCTAAATCTAGAGATTTGAGAACATTCAGGAGTTCTTCCAGTTTCTTTTCAAAATCGGCTTCTTTGGCGTAGCCACCAAACGTTCTACAAATCAAAAGTTACAAGATTACGATTACAAATCTGCTATGTTCAAAATGTTGGCATTTCTTATTTAAAAATAGGTAAGTGTGCTTTCTTTCATTTCGACAGTTTCTGAATTCGCAAAAAACAGTTTATTCTTCAGTGCTTCGACATTTTGATAATGGATACGGAAAATGAAAAAAATGGTTAATGACATTTACATACATGGCATAAACGCGAAGTTCTCTCTCCAAAATTTTAACAGCTGGATCAGTAGGCTGCGGAGGATTCTCTTGGAACTCATTTGGAATGTAGAATCCCATTTGGTAGCTAGTTTGATTGTTAGCTGACTCAACTTTGGTACTCACTGGCACGGTCATGGCAATCTTTTGATCTGTCAAATAGTAAGAATTTCAACAAGTGTTAGTATCACTATTTACTTACGTTTTGATGGAAGGTGAATTAATTAATGAGTACACGCAAGTTTAAACAAAAACGTTTTTCTCTACTAAATTAATTCAAGTGTAATATTTAAAATACATGATTACTGTCTACGATACGAACTTTTATCATTTTTTCCATTAATGAATCCATATAAAGTCCAGAATCGGTCGCTCTGGTGATGATCCATAGTATGGGCGTCACAGACCATCTCTGTCGTAATCCATTTTTGTGCTATGTAAACTCGCTCTTCTACACCCTAGAATTACAGATTCATTTAAGAGCGTGTCATTATTGCTCAGTCACTGCTATTAATAGGGTCATTTCAAAGCTAAAAGTGCCTAGAATTTGTAAGGCCAAAATCTCACACATATTCTTTTAGCCCTTAGCTTTAGAATTATTATTATTGCTTTGATATTCAAATCAAAATATTATTTAAAAAATCTTTAAAAACAACTTAAGTAACCAATAAATATTACTTACTTTATCAAACGTCTGCACAACACTATAAGGTGCCGCTTCGCTGGGTGTGAAAGCAGATTTAAATAAATTCATTTTTGAACTTGTGTATTTACTTCTGGAGTCAAACCTTTTAGCCCTGTCACCTCTTTCCACAGTCGTGTCTTGAACTGAACTGAAAGTAGGTATAGTTATTTACGTCCGTTGCCGTTGACTGTCCAGCTCGATATCTGAAGGCAAAACAAATAAAATTATCTTTCAAAAGGTCTCACATGGTCCACACTGTTGGTATATATGTAGTAACGGGTAGAAAATAGTAACATGTGTTGAGAGTTTAAAAACAACGCTGCGCTATGAATCAGAGATGTTATAAATAATTATACGTGCTACTGCTGATTCACTTAGACTAGACTATATGATTATCTAAAACTTCTTCTGTTCAAGTATAGCTACGTATTATATAGTCACTGGTAGGTCCCATTACATAATACTTATAATTACAAAGTTGCATAAATAAATACATTCGCTGGCTCAGTCTAATTTTATTTGCATCCTTTGCAGCTTTGTGAAGTCACAGCATGCATTACAGATAACAGCCAACAGTTCGAGTTCACAGGTTTTTTTAAAGTTTTTACATTTTGCTGACGTTTGACAAAAACTAAATTGCTTTGGATGCAACATACATATGTATCGTCTTTTGCGAGGAAAAATGAGCCAAATCGTCCCGTAAATGCAGGGATAAGCCCAGATTTTGCTTTTAGCACAAAATGGATTTAACTCATTTTGCATCGTAAAAGACGACATGCAATATATATGTACCTACTATATAACAACTAAAAAGACCTTGAAATTGAATTTGAAATGTTCGTGTTAATATTATTCTTTACAGTCAACAGTCAACAGAATGACTGTCATTGTTTGCTCTACTGTAGCTTTACTCCGTCATGTAATCACCTACCTACATACATACATGTATAATAATTCCATTCGAATTTTTATATTCAAAATAGTATGTACATATCTGTGTACATAGTAGAAGCAGTATAGACTTTCATATATTATACAGTAATTATCTGCATGCATAGTAATTTAATTACTTACTCTAAGATGCACTGCTATCCCTCTATGTGTGATGATTACTGATAGCTGACACGCTAATTACTCGTAGGAAGCTATGAATTATGAATGGAAATTCATGCCTTCATAAATAATTAGTATGTACCTACTTCCAGGCATATATATTATTACGTACTTTAAGACAGAAATTAGCTAGTAGTATACTAGGTATTCTACATTCTTCTACGTACTTAAAAACGACAGACAGACAGAGTGGTAAACATTCTGTACAGTTTTTGCCATTTGTAATTTTATAATTTAGTTTTACTGGCAGCTAAAAAACATTTTGCAAAATGCAAATTGTTGAAATTAAATAAATAAAAACTATTTATTTTAATTTTATTCACATGGTTTTTCTGTAGTATTTTTTCAACTTCGAACTAACTGGCAGCCGCCGTTTACGCCGTACAAGTAGGATCTCCCCACATGTCAACGTCAACTTCTGACAACTCCAAAAGGTTGCCTGTCAAAAATTCTCCGTCACTCTGACAGGAGAGCGTAGGCAACCGAAAGCTTCCCTTCCACAGCCACTCAAACGCACCTTTTTATTTTCCACCAACCAACTTCCCACCAACAGCCACTCCAACCACCATCACCAGTTACTAGCATTTGCACTTGCTTCTACCGGAAAAATAATACCACTTTCAGTTTTTCAGTACTTTGTGTTGTATTTTGATAACAGAACTATTTATGTATGTCAAATCGAATGTGTAATTAAGTAATTAAATGTTGTCTTGATTTCTTTTTGAACAAAACTTGTTAAGATTTTTAAGCTTGTAATTTTGGTATTTGGTTTTGGTAGCTAGATTTTTTGGATGAACCGCGGTCAGCTGACCAGGTTTGTGATTTTTTTGGGTAGTTTTTCAGAGCTCGAATGGAGCTTAGAACTTGGAGGACACACGAAGGGAGACAAAATGTTAAAAACGAGTGTAATTTCTACTTTTCCATTCACAGGATGCAGTAAGGAGCAAAAGGCTTCTTTTTCCACAATCTTCCCGTCGATGCTTATTACGCGCCATTCATTATGTAAATACTACTGTTCGGAAATCTTTCTGGAAATATTGTCGGGAACATTTCCGGAAACATTGCCAAGGGTAAAGAATAACTAGAGAAATCGGTGCAGTGCAGTGAACTGCTTCATCAGTGTGTAGAACGGCTAGAGATGTGAGATGAATTGAATTTAGATTTAGGTACTAACTAACAACTAATCGTAAGGTATAGTTTGTGGTTTGTGCAATGGTTAATAGTATTTTGATAAAATATAACGCGAGGTTAGTATGAATTTTAGGTAATTAATTTTTACCTAATTTGGAAAATAATTTACTACTTTTGACATTGACAAGCTATTCATTGGATGGTTGTAATACGTAGTGTATGAACACTAGCGGTCGTTTTCGTAGCCCTGCAGTGACAGCAAGAACTCAAGTTTGCCAGTAATTAAGAGGGCATGCATTATCTTTTAAAGGCATTCATTTGAAAATCCTACACATAAAACTGGAAGTATAAAACATTGATAGTAATTTAATTTGAAATTTTTGGCGAAATCTAAAATTAGTTAAATACTTAAACTACCAAAATACCTTGCCTTTTCATTTTTCTTGAAACAATATTTTTGGTGTAGGCATATTCGTATATATAAACTGCTTGGTGTCGATGAGATATTAATTGGACAGGGACACGGAAATTGTCAAAAAATAAGAAAGATTCTTAATTGTGAACACTCCCTGCTTCGCCGATGTGATCATGATTATTATGATTAATATTCCCAAATTAAATATTTTTAAAAATCATAAATACCTATTTATAGAAAAGCCATCTCCTTTGTACACTTTGCGACTCATGTCTTTTATTTTGGAGAGAAAAATCCTATTTTTATTCCTATATTTAAGTACGTCTATTACTTGATGTCGTTTCTAAAAGTATGTACCGTAGTCCACTCTTGATGAACCTTAGTTGGCCTAAAATTTTGAGCAAATCTTGACTAATTCGTAGAGATTGTTTTAAACTAACAATAATAAGTTACATGATTCACTCACTAGAACCTTATTGGCATTCAAGTCAGTTTGTAGGGGCCCTACCCCAAACAAATTGAGCTGTAGTTTCCATATCGTAGTGTACTTAATAGCGCTGAAGCTGGTATGTAAGTACTTGACATAAAAAGAGTTCTGTTCAGTGCAAGTATTTCTATTGGTTCATGCTTTCAGTTCTGATCCACTACTATAATAAATATTTTAAATAAAATGCTAATACTGGACTGGACCGGCTATTTTGGTGCACTGCACTGGAATAGAAGCTTAGAATTGTATGATTATAGTGGAACTATCTACAGGTTACGTACTTGAATCTTACATTCCTTAGTTAAGGGCAACAAAGTCAACAAAGTGATAGTAGTACAGTACGAAGTCACAGAAAATAAACCCATAAGCCCTGGATTTCGATTGCCTGGATTGGTAAGTTTATGAGTGTGTACCGAAATAAATACACAAGTTTTAAGGTCAGTGCAATTATTTAAAGGGACGGAGACCCTTTTAAACTGGCTAGCCTTACAGGTATTTGTCTTGTACTCTTATAAGTGAGGTGAATGCCTCTCATGGACTTAAGAAAGTGACCAATTGAAACAAAAGTTAACAGTCAGATTTATTTTTCTTTCCTCTCTATTGTTCTTACAGTCAGTTCTTCCCCGGCTTCCCAGGCTGACAGAGACTAGAGACTAGAGTCTTAAAAGCAATAATTATTCAAAAAACCGCCGATCACTATATATTACATTTGTTTCATTTTTTTAACGAGCTTTTTTCTTTCATTTCAAATTTTGATTTCCACGTCAAAATGAATAGCTCATCGGCCACTGAGTGCTTCTTAGACTTACTAAAAAATGAGAGGCACTGTGATGTAACTTTTGTCGTTGGAACGGTGAAAGAAAGGATTTCTTGTCATCAGTTTCCGCTCATGGCTCGATCTTCCGTTTTTGAAACCATGTTTGCTGAGCGCTGGAATTCTAAGAAGACAGAAGCTGTGAGTGACATTGAACTGCCAGACGTGACCCCTTCAATCTTTCGCCAGTTTCTCCAGGTACACATTTTTAATCTGCACCTCAAGGTTAATTAATTTGAACTAAAAATTATTAGGTCTACTCTGTAAAAAATATTTATTGTGTACTTTTAAGCAAACGAATTGTATCTATTCCATTCCATTTGAATAGTTTATGTACGGAGATGTCTTCCCATCCGAAGTGAGTCAAGTGATTGAGATTCTGTACTTGGCGGAAAAATACGAAGTGCCTGCCCTCGTGGAAAAATGTGAGGAGCTTCTAAAAACTGGGATGGAGGTGGAGAGCGCGATTCAAATTTATCAGACGGCGGGGAAGTTTGGCTTAGCTGCGCTCATGAAAGCCGCCGGTGATCACATGGCAAAGTAATTCTAATAAATAGTGATTTATTTTAAATATTTTTAATATTTTACATTAAGTATACTTCATAAACGTATCAGTAGCTCTTATAATTATTGAAATTAGTATTCGTTACATTATTTCCAGACAATTTCGCAAGCTTATAGCTCATCCCACGTTCACTCAACTAATGGACGAAGATACATTAGTGCATTTAGTGGCCAGAGACGATCTTGCAGTGGGTGAATTGCAGCTATTTCAGGCGCTGCTACGGTAAGTAATTAATTATAGATATACTACATCCAAAATTTAAAAAAAAACCAGAATTACTCATCTGTCAACTGTCAGATAAAGTAATTATGTTTCTTATGTCGAACGGAATGTATTTATATTGCGACCAACATTATATACGAATTCCGAATTTGTTAAATTATTTTCACAGTTGGTCATGTGATGGACTGGAGGATGAAGATGCAACTGGGGAAGATCACAAATGTACCCTCGAGAAGATTCTACCTTTAGTTAGATTTCCACTAATGACTTCTCAGGATTTTGCTATGTATGTCGTTCCTACAAACATTCTCAGTACAGCCGAAACGGTGGCCATTTTTCGATACATGAACTCGGTAGGATCAGCAAGGTATGAAAAAATTGGAATTCTAGCATTAATCTACTAACTTAACTTACAATTTTAAAGGTAGCTTCGTTTAACCTTTTGAAAGCGACAATATCTAGCTTAAGATATTTTTAAAATTGTTAGTTTCTAGTTTTAATTTTAAAAAAAATAATTTGTAGTATAAACACTATTTTGAAACACTGTTTTTATAGTTTGCCAGTTCCTAGTAAGGTCACATAATTTGTTGTTTCTATAGGATCCCATTGAGAGCCACACTTGGGTTTCCATGGAAGCCGAGAATTCCATTGGGTAAATCATACACCGTGGATTTTTATGAGCCAAGATCAGCCTATCGAAATCTAACCCCCGATTTGTTTACTCCAGTCCAGGATCAGATTGAAACCATCAGGTACATAAGTGAGCATTATTCACATTTCAATCGTTTTAATCGTTTAGAACAGAACAGTAAGTTAGTAATTGTAAATGCTTACGCTGACCGAATTTAGGTTCTGCATTAAGTGGACGAAACAATATCGGCCCGTTGTTGCTCGAAGTTTTGAGGAATCGCCCCCAGAATTGGCCCATCCCCTCTACTCCCATTGCTCGGGTTTTCTCCCATTCAGGAGGCATTGTGACAATATTGACTTGCATCGAGGATTGCAGTCATCTTCAAAATCGGACAATTCCATGGGTGCATCGCTCTCCTCTGTACTCCTTCGAGGTCCAGACTATTCCTCAAGTAGAAGTGGCTACTATGGCAACCCACTGGACATCCCCATGAACCACAGCTGGAGAGTTTCGTTAAAATTAGAAAAATGGCCTTCAGCCCTCTCCATGTCCTCCTGTTCCTGCAGTCCCAGCGAAATCGGAACTGTCTTAACGGAACAGGAAAACATTGAGTTGTTTGGAGATCAAGACACAGAAGTAACTATTGACCCACCCATAGTTTTGGAGCCTGAGCAGCATTACCAGATTTCCGTTTCCTTTCATGTGAGTTCAATAAATACTTTATACAGCAACAATTCAAATTCCCGATGCTGGCATAAATTCTGTTACAAAATATAACTGATAATATTCTAGCCCTTGTTTTATATAATTACACATCTTAAAAACACATTTGTCAGTTTATTTATTGTGTTTTGCTCAATTCCAGAGTTCCGTCTATCTTCCGTACAGTTGGGAGCTCTCTAGATCGCAAGACTTCAATACTGCAAGCCAACTCAAGCCCGTTTGCAAGGCGACCAACTTTGATGACCTCTCTGACCTCGTTCTCTACTTGTGCGACTCAAATTTCCCACGACGGGATTACGGTTGCTGTAGAGCTCACCGAAAGTCCTATTCTCACTGCATCCGATCTGTCAAGGTCAATGTGTATCCCTTATAATGGAAACGGAGTAGTAGCAGGCTATGTTGTATTTCCCATTTAATTGCTAATTATTATACATGATGCGGTGGTTGATCGATGCTACGAAATTATACGTAATTAGTAATTACAGTTGAATTCAAACTACAATGGTGGCTTCTCTAGGTATTGATTGTGCTTGTTTGCTTTTGATCTGGTTTAGTACTCTCTTTAATTCACTGATTAGCCAGTTTGTTAGTTATTTTTTAGTTGTAATAAATTATATTTCTTGTAGTTTGTCATTGTAATATTGTAAATCAGTACAGTATCTACTGAATGACTCAACAATAAAGATCAACTGAACTAAACCGAATGTAGACGTCCGGCGTATCCATATTATTACTTGTAATAATTACATTTAACTTAACTTACTGTATTCAATCCTATTCCAGCAAAATCGATTGCACCCCAACTCAACAAAGTCAAATGCCCTTGAATTAAAATTATTAACCGAATTAAAATTGAGATTAGTAGTAATTTAATTTTAGAAAAACTAGTGCAGTAACTTAGTAATTTGTTAGATTTTTATTCATAACGAAGTTAACTATCTATCATTAAATTACCAATTTTATCATCAAAACTGATGACGGAAGAGTAACAAAAGTAATGAAAATACAAGTTTGATTATTCATTGTGTCTGCTTATGGCATTAATTATTATCAGAATGTGGCAAAATAGTACTAACGACAAGTATACATAAAACATCGTCATTTGACTAACAATGTGCCAAACAGAGCAGAAATGTTGGGTCACGAGTCAGCTTCTGTATTGCCCAGCATTTGTCATCGTATGGTAAATTAGACTATAATCGTATAGCACAAACAATCTTGACTTTAATGTATATTATGAAGTTGCAGCTCTAACCAGACATGTTTGCACAATGTATTTACGTATTGTTTCGTTTTTTTTTTGTATTTAGAAAGCTTTGGCAGTACAACAACAACAATTTTCACACGTTCACGCCATTTAATGCATCTACTAACTCCCAACATGTACATACATAACATGACCATCCCAACAATAAAAACTGCTACACAATGTGTATGTAATTGATTGGGCATAAATGTGTGTATTTATTTTTATATGAACAAGATTTCATTCACATAATCACTCATTCAGAATATAGTGGCAGGAGGATGTTTGCCATTATTTTACCTTTGTGTATGCATTTGCAATGGAGAGCGTCAACGTACATACCGTCAGTGAAGAAGCAATGTGGCGTAAAAGTCCAATCCCTCATAAAGAGAATTTTGTCCCAAGTCCAGCGTACCCTTAATGTCATTTTGACGCAACTCCCTACAACCAACGTTTTAACCACGTGTCTTTACAAAGTGCAAATAGCAGTTTTTAACATTTTGAAAAAGTGCAAATAGCAGTTTTTAACATTTTGAAAAACTGCAAATCGCAGTTTATAACATTTGAAAAAGTGCAAATCGCAGTTTATAACATTTTGAAAAAGTGCAAATAGCATTTTATAACATTTTGAAAAAATGCAAATATCAGTTTTTAACATTTTAAAAAGTGCAAATGGCAGTTTTTAACATTTTTAAAAAGTGAAAATAGAAGTTTATAAAATTTTGAAAAAGTGCAAATATCAGTTTTTAGCATTTTGAAAAAGTGTAAATAGCAGCTTTTGGTATTTTGAAAAGTTTAAATAGCAGTTTTTGACATTTCGAAAAAGTGTAAGTAGCCTTTTTTGACATTTTGAAAAAGTGCAAATGCAGTTTTCCTATTTTAAAAAATGTCTAAATGTGGTATTTATACTTTTTGTAAACGGCGATAAAAAGTTGCTTGTTCGGAATATCGTCAAAATGACATTAAGAGGACGCTGGACTTATGCCACAATGCTGTTTCACCGACGATATTTGTACACTTATTTGAATAAGAGATTGCCCAATACCCACAGTACACTACGGACGTATGCTAGCGTAGTTAATGGCCATTAATAAACTAGAAATCGGAAATAAAGCACACATAATTGCATATAGCTTAATGACTCACATTCATCCTTCATTAGTTTTAGTATAGACACAGCCACTGCATATAGCTCTATAGGAGTATATAGGTATAGCAATCGCAAGTTGGCGAGTTGGCCTTCGAAGTGGTTGTATAAGCAATGAAGGCAATTAAGTGGATGCAGTCGTGTTTGATTCTTCAGTGCAAAGGTGTTACTCTCCTTCATGTGTCGTTAAGAATTGAGTTTCTGTTTCCATTTCACAATTTAATTTATTTTTATGATCTTGCCTTCCTTCTTTGCTCCAGCTCACATGGCGGCAAAGCCATTTAATGCCCACTGGAACTGGACATGTTGGATTTACGCACTGTTAGTGGTGGCCACTGTGACTTGTGCTGATGGTAATTAATCCGAATCGATCATACTATATGTTTATATTTGATACATTGTGTATGTTGTAAAAACATAATTAATTAATTGCATACAATAAAATACATATTACAGCCGCACAAAATCGTCGTCGAGTTCTGCGCTCAGCGGACCCCTACTATTCCCCGCTAAACAGTTCTATTGTGGCTACAAAACATGGACTTCGCTTTAAAATCGGACTAATTGCGGATTTGGATTCTCAGTCAAAAGTTAAAAATCAAGAAACTTCGGAGGATGAATGGATTTCTTACCTCATAACCGGGGAATTATACCTCAACTACAATGAGGACAATCTCAAAGAAGCAAATGTGAATACTTTTAAAGTTTTGAAATCTAGAAACTATGTAAAGGCAATTAATGCACAGTTGACAGTTTTTTAAAAATCTTATTTCAGATGACAATAGAATGGGAGGAAGATGAGCCACAAATTTTGAAAGGAAATACAAGTGTATGTGGTCGAGGGATGGAACTCTCTGAATTGATAACTTTTGACAATCATCTCTTAACTTGTGATGACCGAACGGGAATTATTTTCCGCCTGATTCCATTGCCGTCAAATAAAAATTCAACTCATCACTGGGACCAAATTCCATGGGTTACTCTCAAAACAGGCGATGGGTCATCCACAAAAGGTATGACCCTTCATTGTATTACTTTTAAAAACTAACCCAACAATTCTAATAGACATTTTAAGCAAACTTCAGGTTTTAAATGTGAATGGGCAACGGTCAAAAATGGGAATCTTTGGGTTGGGAGTCACGGGACCAGCCCAGAACTTGCTTTTGTCAAGGAAGTAACGCCAAGCGGTCACATCGAACATCACGACTGGACTGCTAACTATAAGAAAATATCGGATGCCATTGGAGTCAAAGCACCGGGTACAAATTATTGCAAACTTTATTGAAATATATTTACATATTTATTGAAACTTTACTATAAGTAATTTATATGCATAAATATTACATCTATTAAACAGGGTATGTAACACACGAAGCGGTGGGCTGGAGTGACTTTCACAAGAAATGGGTTTTCATTCCAAGAAAAGTTAGCTCTGACGGATTTGACTACAAATTGGACGAAAGTAAAGCTTCAAATAAAATCATACTTGCAGATGAGAATTTCCATACTGTTGAGGTAGAGAAAAAACCCATATGATTTGAGAGAGATATTCAATTTTATTTGGATCGAATTTTTAAAAATAATGTGACTCTTTTTGTGGATAATTAAAATAACAGCTTCACGGCGTTGCTGGTGAATTGATGCCAACTCATGGGGTGTCCAGTTTCAAGTGGCTTCCCCTTCCAGGAACTAACAGTAGCTACATTGTGGCCATCAAAACGGAAGAAATCGGAGAGAAGCAATCAACGTACATTTTAGCCTTTGACATGGATGGTCAAATACTATTTCCTGAATCCAAAATTGACAATGTTAAGTATGAAGGACTGGAATTCTTGTAACACTAGAGATGTGAAGATGAGCTATATTTATATTATTTTTGTTTGAATGTATATATGTAATTACATAAATAGATAGCTACATGCCTATTACTTAAAATAATATAATGGTATGCAGTGTAATTATATTTATCTATAAAACCGATTTTGCGTACTTACGTGCACATACTCACTTTTAACACATAAGAACAATCAGTGGTCACATTTGGGAAGTTTACATCTGGATAGAATTCGCTACTGGCATTGACAAGAAATGTTATCAGAATTCAAGAGATAACGCGTATCAGCAGATACAGCTATCTTCGGAAGACAATGTACTAAATGATAAAATGCTGACGAATTAGCAGACGGGCGTATCTGTTAGAATTTGCTGTGAGTAATAATATACATCAGTTCTTATTGTGTGTGCCTATTACTATGTAACTATTTAATAATCTTCTGCAGAGTAAATTTTCTAGTTGTTTTACTCACAATTCGATTTATTTCATGTCATACTAAGAGAATAAATTAGGATATAATAGCAATTATTTATTTTTATTAAAATTACGAATCAAAAGTGCCAGTCATGTCGTCCGGGCCTAGTTTTGCAATTGGGATGGATTTAGGGACGACATATTGTTGCGTGGCCGTTCTGCGAGATCAAAGCAAAAAGCCGGAAGTGATTCCAAATGACGTGGGTCGAAATACAACGCCAAGCTATATAGCCTATGACACTGAGGAGGACGATACTTACGCCGGAGAAACGGCCAAAGATCTTGCATTTGAAAATCCAGAAAATACTGTGTTTGACATTAAGCGGCTTATTGGACGAACATTCTACGATTCACACGTGCAAAGGTTACTATTAACAATAAACTAGATAACGCATTTTTTAAAATTCGAAACGTATACCTATTGTCAAATTTTTTCGAATAGATAGTTGAGCGGGTTTTCCACTTTTTAAATGGCCCATGGAGCATGGAGTATGGAGCCCACGAACCAATGGGAGCGGGCCAAAAAAAAATTGGAAACGCTTCCTCAACTACCTATTCGAAAAAATTTGACAATACTTCATCAATTAATTATTGAGTTTTTTTGGTTCCCTTTGTAATTTGTAGTGTTTTTTAAGAGAGTATTAGGGAGCCTAATCGAGAACCTAGGGATGAATGTGCTCATTCAGAGGCTACAGCATACATTGTTATCTCTAACTTGTCCTTCATTGTCATATCAATAATGGCAATGATTATGATTGTGCTTTACTACGGAAATGTCTTATTTTACTTTACAAAGGTACAACCACTTGTGGCCTTTTCATTTGGTGAACATTCACGGGCTGGTTGGGGTCAAAATCGGGGAGAAGACGCTACTTCCTCAAGTGATTGCCACTGAGCTCATAGCTCACTTGAAAAAGACTGCCGAGGACTATCTCCGGTGTTCCATTACGTCCGCCGTGGTCACCATCCCCGTTTACTACAATGACCTTCAACAGGGAGTGACGAGAGAGGCCTGTGCAAAGGCAGGCCTCACCAACGTTCATTTTATAACTGAGCCGGAGGCCGCTGCCTTTGCCTACGGCATTCAGTCCTCCATGAAAAGCAGCGGGGAGACTAAAACCTGCCTCATCTTTGACTTGGGCGGCGGCACCTTTGACGTCACAATCTTTACCGTCGACTCCGAGAAACGCGTGGAAATCAAGGCGATGGGCGGAGATGACAGGCTGGGAGGGGAAGATTTCAATGACCTATTGACCGAGTATTGTATCAACGAATTTAGAAAGAAGCATGGATTCGATTTGACACAAGGGAAGGGATCCGAGGAAGAAGATGTGTGGAAGAAGGCCGTGAGGAAGTTGCGTCGAGTAAGAAACGAGTGTGAGAGGCAAAAGTGTTTTTTGTCCTCAACCACAACTGTGGTAGTTTCTTTAGAGGGTTTAGTTGAAGGCATAGCGATGGCGGTTCCGGTAACGCGGAAGATCTTTGAAGACTTGATTTCGGAACATTTGACGAGGTGCATGAAGACGTTGGATGGCGTTTTGAAGAAAAATGGATTTAAGAAGAAGGACATTGACGACGTGATACTTATTGGAGGCTCGAGTAGAATTCCGAAGGTCCAGGCGCTCGTAAGCGAGTATTTTGAGGGGAAAACACTGCGCAGGTCAATTGACGCGGATGAGGCGGTTGCTTGCGGCGCTGCCGTGCACGCCTGCAATACTTTCCATGGAAAAAGCACGTCCTCTCGTCTCAGCTTTCATCAGTTGATATCTCAAGTGGTAATTCATAATTTGCTATTATTATTTCAAATCGGTAATTTGAGGGAAGTGCGTTGTTACTCGATGTTTTTTTTACCCTGATCTCCCCTACAATTTGTTTTTCAATCCAATGTCATTTTGTCATAATGCAGATGAAGAAAGCAATTTCTCAAAGTACGATCGACGACAGCGGGACCAAAGATGTAAAGACAGATCCACAAAAATCAAAGGAAGAACCGGAACCGGAGTACGAAACCGTTACGGAAGAGAGTTGCATTCCTCAAGTCAAAGCTTTGTATCGGTTTAGTGATTCATCATTGACCATTGAAATGGCAAAGGGTGAGGTAAGGTATATGCTATAGCAGCAAAAGGAGCAAGTATAACAAATCTTGAAAGCAAAATTTCATATAATACATACGTTGACGTTTCATGAAATTGCTCCGATCTCGATATGAATTTCATTTGTTTAAATTATCAGGTGATGATCCTTCTAAAGAAAACCAACAAAGATTGGTGGTTGGTTAGAAATGCAGCTGGAGTCAAAGGCTTTGTACCAGCTAACTATGTTAAGGAAATTGAACCCAAAATTATGCAAATTCAAGTGAGGAAATTAAAGGTAATTCAACAAGAACTAGTAGCTAAACACTAAATTATCCCATTAGTGTTGTTAAAAAAAGTACACTGCTAGTAAGCACGCGTAAATAATTGTTGGTTGTTTGAATTTACATTAATAATCAAAATCAACTGATTTTTCAAGCAACTAGTGATAAAATACGCTGTGTTTTTTGTGGTCCTTGTAATAATGTGATATATAGAAGCCCCAGACCATTACTTATGATGCATAATTGGATTTAAAATTCGATTGGTCTCTATATTTATTAAAGTATGTAAATGAATATTTGTAATTATTATCTCAAGGTTACCTGGAAAAACCAAGCGGAAGTTAAATTTCCCAGTAGCCGAGGTCATGCAACAGTGGCAGTGGGACACACTATCTACTCCTTTGGCGGCTACTCCAATGACAAGAACTACTCCATGGATGGTCCAATTGACGTTTTTATTCTCAACACAACAAAGTCTCCCATGCACTGGAGGATCTTGGAGCCTGACCCCGGTAATGCTGACAATCCGTCCCAGAGGTGCAGTCACACAGTAGTAGCTTACGGTCACAGCATTTACTTGTGGGGCGGAGAGACTTCGGAAAAATATTGTAATATTTTGTACTGTTTTGACACGACTGAGTTGGACTGGGTGAAGGTCAGTGTGCATGGAGAAATTCCTGAAGCTCGTCTGGGTCATTCGGCCGTTGTAATCGGAAACAAAATGTATATTTTTGGTGGAAACACGGGAGGAAGTATGTCACAAGACTTGTATGCTCTGGATTTAAAAACGCATAAATGGTCATCCGTTGACACTACTGTAAGTTAATTTCTATTAATACCTACTTTTTTACTTGGAATACAAAAACAACTGTTTTAATTAAATTTGCATTTAGTGAATGTAAGTCTCGTCAGTAATTGAATAAACTCGTGTTTTACAGGGCATTCCTCCAGCACCTCGTTGGCTTCATTCGGCCACAGTGCTCAAGGACCGATTCATGATAATTTTTGGTGGCGAAGAGTCTGGGTTCCACAGTAGTTCTAATGCTTTAGCAGTACTAGATGTCCAGGATGGAGTGTGGCAGCATCCTACAAAAATTGGAACGGTTCCACAGAGTCGGCAATCTCACTCCGCTTGTAAATTTAATTGGCTTACCTCCTTTTTCTTTTAATTTTCATGTTACTGTTATTCAAAAGTGGTCTCAAATCCAGTTTCTGGTTTACTGCTAAATGATCAAAGAGCGCTATTAATATGGATGGACTTAGGCCATTTCACGTTTAAGACATAAGTGGACTTCGGTAATTTTTCAGTAAACCACAAAATTGATTCAGGATATTTTGTAGTTCTAATTCACTTCATGTTATGTAAAGTGCGCTCCGTATTTTTTCCTGCAGTCGTGCATAATAATTTGATGTACATTTTTGGCGGCTATGATGACCAGACGGATGAATACTTGAATGACTTGTACTGCTGTTCATTAGGTGGAAATATTTTTTTTTAATTTGTTTTTTTTTTTACTTCTTGTTGATTCACCTCGAGTTTTGTATAATATGTAGTTCACAACTTATAGCTGCCGAAACTGCTGAAATATTATTTTGTCATTTTAAATAGAAACATTTGACTGGAAAGTGGTGATTGCAGCTGGTCCACGCCCCACTCGTTGCTGTAGTTTTGGTTGTGTAGCGCTGAATGATAAAATCTATATTTTTGGAGGATGGGATTTTACCAAGTACTTTCAAGATACTTTTATTCTTGAAATAAGTTAATTCTATTTTGTTTATTTTATACCTGTAACTACATGTAAATCAATATATGTACCTATTTACTTACCTGTCGCTGTCTCGCTGTGCTAATAAAAAATAAAAAGAACTACATTTATAGTATTATTTTTAAGGACACCAGAACGCCTAAAAAGCCTTTAAAAGCATATTTCATCTCAGACCCCTGGTGTCCGGGTTTTTTATCTT
>JAQFZC010002631.1:0-22083 GCA_034695205.1 Dicyrtoma fusca
GACCACTTACTCCTTACTCATAGACACGAAACGCAACCCAAAACAACAACAACCGTTAAGGAGACGCAAATCCATCATACATATTTTAAAAGCTGCAAAATGTCCTATTTACGTGCTTTTGAACAGCTGCAAAACCTCATGTCTAGTTATTTTTAAAAGTTGCAATACCTTCTTTGTGACAATAAATTGTAGACTCGTACTCTTTGTGCCATTTTTATTAAAAATATGTGAAAATTAGTGTCACCTTGCCCTCAAGAACGATTCAAAATAGTCCATTTTGCTTCTCAAATTAAGGCATTCCCGTGGATACGCGGTTGTTAAATAATTGTTAAATAAAATAGCAGGCCGGATCCCGTCTACTGTGCTTCAGACTATGTTCGTTTCCCCAAAGAAGTAGCAGCCCTTGCTACACTTACACACTGCTGCTAGTCAAAAACTAAAAATGAAGAGCAAAAGCTCTCTTGTTCAAAAACAAAAAGTGTATAGCAAACCCTATTAAGTTTAGCCTAGGCTCTATATATAAGTACGGATAAATGTCTAAGCAGACGCAGCCTGTCTACCTACTGCCTCCATTTTACTGACGATAAGAAAGCATGTCATGGCTGAGGAATAAAGTAGGAAAAAGAACTACATCATCCTGAAAGATCATCAAATTTAGACACTGTTTAAAAACTTCAATAAGTCCGTTTCTAGCCCCCCGCAGGGAAATTTTTATAAGGAATGCTCAAAGGCATGAAGCTATATCTGTCAGCCACTGCCTCTATAACCATTACAACGATACTCTGACAAAAATTGTTAAAGATCTATTTCTACCTCTCGATGGCTATTTCTCTACTTTCTAATCTATTGTTTTATTGAGCCATGTCAAAATTATTACACAAGTATAATACGATTATTGTCAAGTATCTGCAGTAGGACATTCTTGAGAGCATATTATAGTGGAAGCCAACGTCAGCTCCATTCAATTCAAAGCTTATTACTTCTCTGCTGCTCAAGTCCTAGTTTTTAATTTTGTTTCAGCTTCATTATAGGCGCACCAGTCAATCCCGTCTCAGCGAGTCAAGTCAAGTGCTTGGAAACTACGAAATCACAAGAAATTGACATTAATTCGCATAATAATAGGAAAATAAAGTAGAAAGGATTTAAAAATAAGAGAGGAAAAGTAGAACTTAATTTATCCTCGCAGTTAAATCAAATGACTTGGTAATGTAAAGCCTCTTAAGCCTACTTGTTGTAACAATTTCTGTGCTAAACGTCATAAATATTTATTTCAACACTCCATCGCATCTTCCAAAGAGACTCGCCAAAAGAATTCCAGCACAAAATATGTACAAAAATTGACAAAAATCAATACTCACTGAAAATCTTCTACTTTTTCCAGGTCCCTTTATTTTCCGGTTTTACTTTGAAATATACAGAAAGCTGAAGGACAGAGGGTCGACCAAATACATCAACAAAATGCCAAATCCTTTGAGACTTTTTACTGAACAACATTTTCTTTTCCTAGGAATTGGTAATTGGTCCTCAAACACACTTGCCCGTGGTTTCCTTTCACGTTTGGACACTCTGTCGCAAACTGTGTTAGGAAACGATTTGTCCATAAATACATAATATGTACCTCTACACATTTCCTGGCATCACTGCAGCAAAGGAAATTCATCAAAATTGTTAAAAAAAAAGCAACCGAAAAATAGAAAAAATTAATACATATACAGGTGGTACCTACATACAACCGATTCTGCTTTCGATTTCATGTCAATTTTCCTTTTAGCTTGTAGGCACCACACGAATAGTTACGAAACGATGCCATGCATTCATTCAGGGCAATTGCAATGGTTCGTCATAGTCAATAGACAATTTGATTCGGATACTCGGAATTTACAGTTTTGACTTTGGGCTTTTGATTTTAAAAGTAAATATGTAGCTGTCACTGTTTGCGTTGGTATAACACAGAAAATCGAATCTGTTTTGAATTTAGAAAGAAAATACGAAAATGCAGGTTAGAAAAGAGAATATGTATGTAGGTACACGTAGGGATGCATGGTTTACACTGCTATGACTGAAGTGAAGGTTGAATTTGAGGGAAAAAAGGAAAGAAACATGCCGAATAATATTAAAGGGCAAAAAAATAGGGGAAACAGCGAACCGTACGCTGTGAAGATATTTTTAGGTTTTTGGCGAAAGCAACTATGCGGCACACGACACAATGCACGAGAGCTGAATGGAATTTATGAAAAAACAAAACAAAATGTTGTTTGTTCGGACGGGTGTGTGTTGGTGTGTGGTAAAAAGTAAAGTAAAAAGCGGTCCGAAAGTTATTCTCGTCCATCTTTTGATGCTTCATAAAATTTCAGTGTCTATGCCTGCCTGCTGTGGCATCTCCCTTTCCGTCTCCATGTGCGTCTGTCTGCTCTCAAGACGCGTTCTGTACCCTGCTGACTGGATTTTGGGTGGCTTAAGAAGCAAAATAAGGCATTTAAAAGACATTAGATGCAGCAACAGCCAAAGTTCACACAACATTTTCAAAACCTTTTCATGTAAATAGGACGCTTTGCACTTTTTAAAAATCAAGCAAATAGGACATTTTGAACATTTAAAAAATATTCAAATAGGACACAAATAAAGAAGCAAATACAAATTTTCACATCTTGTCACAATACAATCAAAGACACTTAATGTAAAATGGTCTTTTTGCTTCTCAAATCACGAATTGCTTGCACTACATCTCTCTCTCTCTCTCTTTGTTTCTGTTCTGTGTTCAGTTCTGATGCATTTGAGATTTGAACTTTTTTATATACAAGCAGTCTGCAAGTATAAAAATAAGATTTAATAAAAATTATCAGTTTAATTTGTAAGTCGCTTCTACCTTAATTTATGGGAAAAGCCTGACAAGGAAAGTACAAGAAATAAGAAAACAATGCACATCCAAACTGTGTACTTTAAAGAAGTGCACAAATTTATGTCTCGAGATGTTCTAGCATTTCAACTTTTACAAAAATGTGCACTACACGTCGTCCCCGTCGTTATCATACACTTCCTATAACATTCCCAATTAGGTTAAGAAAGCTATTTGGAATTTTTCTACTTACATTACTTCAACTACTTAGAAACGACCAAGGACGGAAATAAAGGAGGATAGTCGACTAGTTAAGACTTGACTTGGAAAATGAGTAATGCTTGTAGGTTACCGAGGAAATTTATTCCTAAAATGCACATACAATGCTAATACTCCATGACAGAACTTATAGAGGCAAAACGGAGATCTTTTACTGCACAGATAATACACAAATTCGAATAGGGGCCACGCAATTATTACCTGCTGTTATCAAATCGCTACTTACTAACGTTTTACAGATGTCAATATTAATATTTCTGAACTATATATTCATGCTTTGCATTCTTGTAAATTACCATGATTAATTCTTTGTAAAAATCGTAAACATCATGATTTTGCCCTTTTCGAAAACACCTGATCGCCTATTTTATCAAGTTTTGCATGTCAAAACAAGTTAATAGCCATGTAGGATGTTTCGTACTTTTTAAAAAGCAAAAATACTAAATGTCGGACCTTAAAAAGTACAAATGTCTTGTTTTATTCTTTTAAGAACTTATAAGAAGCTGGAGTTCTGTAAAGTATAAATCTTTCGGTTTGCATTTTCTAAAAACTCAAATTTCATATTTTAGCCCGTTTTAAACAAAACAAGTTTCATATGCTCTGACTTTTTTGACGAAGCAAATTTCTTGTTGTGCCATTTCGACAAATAAATTGTTTGCCTTATTTTAAAACGTCGTTTGTTTCAAACCGGTATGACATGAGATTTGCAAAGTTCCTAATGAAGGTATCTAGGACGATAAAGTGCATACGTGTACGTTGAATGGGAAAGATGTCGAGAAAGAAAGCGTAGAAGGAATTAAAAAAATGAGCCCGGAGAAAGCTATCTTCTTTTCCCCTTCCTTTGCAGCTCATGCCGTAGCCGAGGCCTGTCGTAATTAATTAGAGTCTACATATGCCGTGAAGATGTGACCGTGGGGAAAGATACGTTAATTTCATTGAATATTGTATTAAATTATACATGCATACTCTACGCTTTTACTGTCTTTGAAAAAATTAAATGTTATAACTCATATTTTTTTATATCAACAAAAATAGTGGCGATACACGTATATAGGTATGCGCACGTCTCTTGAAGATTTACTCGATACAGTAACAAACTAATGGCACAAGACGAAAAACTTAGAATCTATGGTGCATGCTTTAGAAATGGGAAAGCGTAATAAGAATGTACATAGTTTATGTACCTCCATTGTTTTGCACCTCTAAAATCTTGAAGAGTACCTTTTGCTGGGGGGCTCGCTAAATTAATTGGATGTGCAAAAGCCAAATGAAGGGGAATGATAATGAGTTGTACTCACCCACATTAAAGCCGGAAAGTGCTTGACACTGTACACGGCTGGGACGCCCTTCTAAAATATGTAAGTTTGTTTTTGTTGTCGTTGGTAGGCCCTTGTGTTCCACTATCAAATGAAATACGACGATTACATGGGCACACGAATATACAAGAAGTACGGGAAGGACGGGCAGGGAATGCCAACGACGTGCATATGCATTTAGTCTCTGGAACTGTCAGCTTCCTTATCTTGACTGAACAATTATTGTGGACACAGAAATAAAATGCATCCATTGGTCCTTCTCGCCCGAAACAAGTGCATTTGATGTGACACTCCGATAACCTTCCGCATCTCGTCTCACCGTCCCTCCGACCAGAGATCACTCCTTCACTTCACGTGGCCATCGACATTATGACCAGTCAGCCTCATGGCCCACAACAGCCGCAGCCAAAACAAACGACACATTGTATCTGCATACCTGGGTTGAGAGGCAAAATGGGATAAAAACAAAATTGAGCATAACACAGCCACATATATGTACACAATATAACCCTCTTGTTCGTTTGAAGTTTTAAAACCTGGAGCGTAGAAGATACTTGATTGTACAAGGGAAAAACATTCTATCTACTGTTTTCGAAAGTATGACAAATATTCATAGTATAAATAGTTTTGTACAATTTAAACACAGAACTTAACATTTTCCAAAGTAGTGCGAGACATATATCTATTTTTTTCTGAAAGTACGAAATATGATATATACAGAATTTCTTGAAAGTGTAAAACGCACAATTACCATTTTTAACGGTCGAAACACGGTACATACTTTTTTGAAAGAGTAAAACAAGCAGTCTAGCGTTTTCCAAAGCGCAAAACAAGAATTATACTTTTTTGAAAATGTAAATAATACAATCTACCGGTTTCCAAACTGTAAAACTTGACATCCTATTTATTTACGAAAGTGCAAAACGTGGGATCTACTATTTAGAGAGATCATAGTGCATTTCACTCAAATATCATTTTTGTAAAAGCAAATGACTTATTTACGCACTTTGTAATGATATTTTGATAGATCGTACTTAAATAAAATAGACTTAGCTCACTTTGCTTTGAAGAGGCTGTAACTTTGCCCCACTTTACTTCTTCACCCACGTGTTTTCTTCAACTGCTACATGTATTTTCCTTCCAATGTGCCTGGTATCTCGTCCTTTCCCTACAATAAACAAAGAACAACACGAAGAACAAAAAATGGTGAGTAGTAGGTAGACTGAGCATTGAAGGAGGAAAAGGAAAATACTAACATTAACATTACAGATAGTTATTACATGACAATAAAAATGGCAATGGTATGTAATAGCCAAAAGTATAAACTATTATTCTGCCTACTTACTCAACCAGGACCAAGTCAAGTGGCTCTGAGCACGTGGCCACAAAGAGTAACAGAAAAAAACTTCTTTTTTCTTCTGTTTATCATTTGACTGGAAGAAAGCATTACAATTACATTGCATTACATGAGAACACACTCATTTCATTTCATTGCACTGCACTTCATCTGGATGCATGTGTAAACGAAGGCTGAATGTCTTGCGCCGCACTGGCCTGGCACTACAATTCTTAATCTTTAATACCATACAATTATTCTCGTTTGTATTTTTTATTTTACTTTTTTATTCTTTCACTGAGCAAGTTGCGAGTTTATGGAGTCAAAGTATAACAAGGCACCGGCGTGCATGCATCTCTACAAAACTAATATTACATAATATTCTGTAAAGCCTGTCCATTATTTCTCACCGGCTAGGAGCCTCTTGAAAGGGAAAACTTCTACGCGTGGCACAAAATCCGTGTTTTCTGATAAAAGACAAACAAAACGAACTTAAAATAGATAGTTTTTGAACTTGAGTTTTGAACCGGTTAGTTATTGCACACTGGTTAACATGGCAGCTTGGCTTTTTATAACTCGCCTTTTAAAGACTGATAGTTTCAAAATGTTCTATTTTTGCAGAGTTCTATTTTTAAAAAAAATATCTTTACAGAGTTCAAAATTTTTAAAAGGGATGTTTTAAAGCCGTAAGTAATAAACAGCTTTTGTCACTTTAATTTTAATTATTTATTAATAGGTATACCTATTTATTATTTCACACACAATTTAAAACATGCCTACTTATAGTTTGACATAACTGAAACTAGTATTTACTTTTACCACAAATTGGCTACGGCTACTATAGTCCGATTAACTCGTCAAAATAGCCTGAATACGTTTATGCACACATACTAATACAATAGTGTCCACGTGATTTATGTGATATTTCGTTAAAGCGAAAGGAAATGAATAAAATGGATTCACGGAATGCTTAGTTGACTCAATTATTGTGATGTGTTGTAGATCTGTGAACTCAACTCACTCACGAATTCCAGCTCAAGCCATACAACTTCATTTTTCCTTTTGAGTTTTTTTTCACGGTGGATCCATGAAATTTACGTGTAGAATATAATTTCCCATTACAGCTGCATTACTTGGGATTACTTTTACTTGTTTTTGGTGACCTGGCGCCCCTCGCCCCATCCATATCCCATGACACTCGCTTCAGCCATTGGACTACGCAGGACTACATTGTTACGGGCAAAAGTAGATTAAGTTATCCAAACCTGATTAGTAGCTCATAGGCCACTACATGAAGCACAAAGGAAGGACCGGCCCACTGCCTCTGCACACACAGACAACAAAACACAATAATAACATTTTGAAAAATAATGTACACGGTTTTAAGACTTTAAGCTCCATTCAAGCCCTCCCCGGATTAGTGGTATGGTGTCTAGTTCGAGTGCCATTCCTGATCCCTTAAACCTCATTTTGCTACATTACACTCAACAAGAGTAACGGCCACGGCCAGCAACAACACAATTCATAAGCTTACATCTCCGTATAGCCGTCCACTGCAGGATACAATAAAGCACTCCATCCAAAAATACTATGCGTACTCGCGTACACCACATAGATACTTTCATTACATAACATTACGGGACCTT
Source organism: Dicyrtoma fusca (assembly GCA_034695205.1). Lineage (NCBI taxonomy): Eukaryota > Metazoa > Arthropoda > Collembola > Symphypleona > Dicyrtomidae > Dicyrtoma > Dicyrtoma fusca. The sequence goes on from JAQFZC010002631.1 coordinate 7,414, forward strand.
TCAGTTATTACCTCAAGAAACACACTATTGTAAGAAATGCAATAATGTCTTGGGTTCCGGTGTTTTTAACCAACGATATCTTATTTATTTTTCAATCTATTAAAACTGTGTCCCACTTTATACTCCCATGAATGAATGATTTCATTTTAGATTTTATCCCTTGACATGAAAAAGCAAACATAGATATTACGTCTTGCAGCACTAAACCATCTAATTGCATACTACATACGTCTGTTTTGCAATTTAAAAAAAGTGAATAGCAACACGGATTTGCCTTTTAATGTGCAAATATGGCATTTTGTTTGTGTTCAAGAAACGCAACTTATTTTGTACAGTTTTAACCAACAGAAATACATAACATATAACAGGGAATCAATTCCTTCTGAAACCGTAAAACAAACGTAATGTACTACGTGTAAAACTGCAAAACGTGATATCTACTGCTTTGCAAGGGCAAAACATTACATTTGCTGCTGCTTATATCCACTACTTCTGGAAGTGCACAACATAAAATCTAATTTGGTGAGTGAAAAACAATGCATTTAGCTATTGTGAAGCAGCAAAAAAACAAGGTTTTTCTTCCGTACGTTTTCGAGAAAAAAAACAGCATTGTATTAACCCACTTTAAAATAAAATCTTTGATTTTATACACCCACTCTTTTAACACGCACTTTTTAAAGTTTAAAAATGGATACAAGCAATCCATTTTTCTTTTCAAAACGCGTACGTATGGCTGAGCTTTCGTTGCATTACTGCTCGCAACCAACAATTTCTAATATTTTCCAAACGTACGTAACATTTACACGGTTCCAAAAACAAGAAAGAAAGCGTTGCTTTATGCATAAGTTACGTACATAGGAATTGAATACATTGAAATACTTGATACACACAAACTGAGACAAACTCTGTTATTGGACACTTGAGTCCATTTCTCTTCTACCTGATTCCCTATTCTCTCTCCGCTCACCCTCAATCCGCATCATAATCATGTTTTTACATGTAATTGTATCCTCTACACTTGTTCTCCTCAGTCCTCTTCCAATTTACTGCTCCGTCCCACTATTTACAATGAACTTAAAGCGACTTAGATTTAGCTAACATATGTAAGTTTAATTCAGACGGGGAACTGAGAATATTAGCCGAAAACAGAGCATGAGTGAAGCCATTAAAGAAATATATTGCATTTGGCTTGAATACTTGAATTCCAGGATTATATCCTATAATGGGATTCAAATTTCATTCTGGCCTTCTTCCTGTTTTTGTTACTTGCTTAGACTCAACTTTAAGCCCCAAAATACACACAATAGCATTGCACTTCTGTGCAACCAACACTGCAGCGACGCATGGCACTGCATACCCTCATTACTTACACACCAATTCTCCCTTTATCACAATACCCTCATTCTACAAGATGGGAAAAATCTCAGGAAATTTTATAGTCATAATTCTATCCCCAATTTTCAATGCCAGGGCCGTAGTACTTATCACAATGCTTATTAAAATATACACGAAAAACATTCTGATGCTTGCCAGCACAGCTGAAGGCACTAGATAACAAAGGCAAAGTAAAAGGTAAAGGTAAGACCATTATTATTCCCACTGTTATATAATTATTGATACACGTCTACGATCTAAAGTGGAGTAGGCACTCACATTTATTTGTGTGCTTATTAAATCCAAAGCCAAATTACAGATACAGAAAGAATCAAGAAGGAAAAAATGATTTAGTGGTGTAGGGCAGGGATTTAAAAATAATCCTTCAAAGATGTCTGTAGTTACTTACTTGTAAATGGTGAGAGGAAGTAAAGTAAAAGGGGGAGGCGTATTTTATAAGTGCCTATGTATTGAGTCTTGAGATTTTGAGAGTAGGTAATAATAAAAATAATCCTCGGAGCTTTGTCTATTTTTTTCACATGTTTTGGATTTGGTCTGGATCAACAAGAGACGATATCTGAAAGAAGGAGTAAGGAGGGAAAAATATGAGTAAAGAAGATGCGGAATAAAAATATCCGCTGGCGTGCAAGGCATCAAAGTGCATAATGTAATAATTCCTACCTTGAACAAAAAAAACACGAGGGTTTTTGTTTTCCTGTAAGTTGTTTTCTAAGGCAAAGCCAGAGGAGTTTAAGTCTAATGCCAACAACGTGAGGAAAAAGTGCATTGCATGTGGAGAGAGGATCTTGTGCATAATAGCAATCCATGGGATGAGTGAGCAGGTGGATATCTGAAGAGTAGATAGATTCTTTGGATGAGATTCCGAGGCTTCCCTAAGAATTCTTCAAGAGCGTGCATACTGCAGAGCCGAGTCCTCGTCATCTTCTCATACTGCCAGTTCTTGAGGCATGCATTTAGAGGACCAAGTAGAAAATCCTCAAGAGGAGACGAGAGGACCAACCAACCAACCAACCAAGCGACCCACCGACCAGTCAGTCTGCCTTCGAAGCAACCAACCGACCGACTGACAGACGAAGAGAGTGAAAGGACGTGCAGGGGATCCAAAGCCCAGGCAGAGAACTTCAGACCAGCACTCGCTTCACGAGACTTTTCAATCTGAACGTCAGTCCACGATGTGCTTTCGAGCTGCGAGGAGCTTAGGGAAGTATTTCTCAAGTTTTTTTCACATATTCAGGATCACATCACATCTCGCGTAGTTTGAATTGAATCCAATCGCACAATTTACTCCACGCTACCAAAATACTTACAGATACACTATAGCACTTGTGCTCCAGCTCGTGTAGTGGGTGAATGTGTGAATCAAAATCAGATTTATCTTCACAATACAAACCATTTTATTTCTTATCCAGAGACACTCTGCCGATCCTCAGCAACTTCAGCTTTCAGCTCACAGACAGATCCAAGGCCCGTGAAGAGATTTATCTTGATCGACGGAAGACGAGAGAGACGTGGTTCATGTGGCTTGGCTAGCTGAGACTTGGCTCAAGGCAGACACGGAAACTGTTGACTATCAGTGTCCATACATACAACGGATTCACATATACATTCGAGAGCACAGATTCGGATTCGGATAGCGAGGCAGTGAATTTATACAAGGATATTATATTCTTGAGTGAGTGAGTGCCTGTGGAAATCTAAAATAAAATCAGAAATCAAACAAGTGTATATTCCTAATATTCAGTGGAGATATTATAACAGATTTTAGGTAAGATTTTGTAATTCATAGAATAGATATTTTAATACATGATGCATTTTGGTGTTTTCTGAGGTGACTTGTGTGCGTGTGTATCTATACGTGTTAATTTGGTAGACAGGCAAAAAAAAATCTCGTGGTCTCTTAAATTTGCTATTTACAATTTACCTGGAGAATATTATTATCGAGAAAGAGCTGAGAGCCTTGCTTCATTTATGGTTTCCTTCTTGGAAAGACTGGGACTGGAGAGTGTGCATACATATTCCCATTGCGTATTGTTGTTGTGTGTTGTATAATAACCAAACTCAGTCCCCATTGCCTGTCTTCATCACTGGTTTGCTTTGGTCCGGAGGCTAATTAAGCTTCATTAATACGTGTCTCATTAACTCACATCGAACACATCTCTGAAGGCTTCCCGTCTCCATTCATCTCGTGAGTGCAAAGGAAGGCTTCTCAAACTTATTTCAAAGTAGCTACACACCAGACAGACAGAACACATTTATTTTTAGGCATACTTCGAACAGCTTAACAACTTCAACTCTCAACTGTCTATTTACGTCCAAGAACGATTCAACAAAGTCAAAAATTTAACACATTATTATTATTATTACATCCCCCATCTCCTTCTGCCTTCTTGTCTTCCCTTGTCTTATTATGGTTTGCCGGTGTATAAATTTGAAGCACGCATTACATGACAAACTAAGAAAAACTCCTTCTGAAAAGACGGGAAGACAACACAACAATTAAATACAAAGAACTAACCAGCCAGCCAGCCAACCGTCAACGAAGAAAAAATAAGAAAAACGACAGTAAATGAAGGAACGAACAGAAAGCTTAGCAAAGTTGAAATAAACTAATCAACGGTCGCCTGTAATGAAATCCAGTGTTCCCAGAATTAATATTAATCACGCCATGATGAAACGAAAATTGTGAAGGTACGCCTGAAACCTAAAACCGAAAACTATAGTTTACTTTAGTAAATAAAATTGAAACAGCTCAGGGCTTGGGGCTCTCCTGAATTACTCATTGATACGGTTGAAAGTATATTAATAATCCCGACGTGAAAAGTCGATGGTTTAAATGTATAATTTACAATTCACTGCAACAAGCAACCCAAGTTTCTGCCTGACTCTGGCTCGCCATCGTCAACTGCCACTGCAGAGGAAGTAAATAATCGAAGAATTTTTGTTGAAAACACCGAACCCGAGAACGCACTCCCCAAGAAACAAAAGCCAAGTAAAAGCAATCGTAATAGTAATCATAACGGCAAGAGCAACATCTACAACAACAACAAACTACCTCACCACACATAATAATAATAAACCCAGCCCAGCAAAAACAAGTCCAAATTCAAAGCCCAAGTGTAAACTCTCCGCACACACGACACACACACACACAAATCCAATGCTCACATCCGGACCCCGAAAATCCGAGAAATTGAGAAGAAATAAAATATTATTTATTACACGGTATAGAATTTGAGACTTGAGATTTAGAGAATAGAGAGCCCCGAAAAGATAATTTATAACTGGCCACACAGTGGTACTTTCCTCCATACATACTATTCCCCATTTATATTATCCTCCACGAGAACAAGAATTATTTGTATTAAATCATATTTGATCTACAAACACAAAACTTATATCTACTTCCAACTTCCAAAACCGTTTCAAAATCAACGGACCCACACAAGTTCATAGCAGAAGCGGAGCAGTGTGTCTTGGTTTGGTTGGTAGTTTTGTTGAACATTTTCCGCGGAACTATTCTTGATTTTGCTAGCTGTACTCGAACTGTTGGACTTAACAAACTGCACATAGAATCGCGATCGCCTGTGGAAACCCAAAATAAAACAGGGAATACGTTTAAGTTATAGATATTAATATATGCCCGTTACGGTCAGCAGGAGCGGATCCAGAAATTGGTAAAGTGGGCAGTTGCCTACACCGTAAAATTTCAAAATTAAATTACTTTAAAAATATCAGTTTTACTATTAGATACTTCGAATTTTGTACACAGGAAGTCTTTTAAACTGCATGTTTCATACATATGACATAATTGATAATTCGCTTTAAAAATACCAATTCCAATACCCTATTCAAATTGATAATTTTTAAGTGTTTCTCTAAAATTAATGGTTTTTAAAAAAACCGTTTTCCGAAAGAACAATTTTGTACGTGGCCAATTTGAAAAGTTAATTTGTCTACTTTCCCTACAATTAAAATGCGACTAGATCCGCCCCTGCTGGCTTGTCGGTCTGCTCTATTCAGGACGAAGGACGAACATTGAGCATTGTAATATGTTGTAAGTATAAAGTTGAGTCGGTGGAAATCCAAATCCAAATCCGACCCTGTCTAAATAGATCATTATGGGCTCACCATGGAGCCAGTAAGTAATTTTAATGTGAATCAGATTTGAAGATAAGACTTGAATTACACGGAGATTAAAGGCTTTAAGAGTTTAGGAGAACTAAGGACACGAGGTATAATGGAAGTAACTTACTATACGTGTCCCAAGAACGTCCCAGCGTCCAACTCTGGGCTCATTTCGTTCATGATATCGTCGTCAATCGTGGACTCGTACTCGTGGTACTGTTGCTCCGAATTTTGTTTCGTTTAGTATTCGTCGTCCAACTGCACCAACCAAAGACCCACCAACTAACCTAGAAAGCAAGCATTACACAACTTCTAAGTGCCTCCTGAGCAGTGCCTACTAAATACATACTTGCATAGTAATAAAGGCAAATCGAACTTACTGGTTCGTGGTGTGTGTTTGGGACTGTATAATTATATAATGCACTTTCAGAACAACTGCTTGCTTCACAAGAGGACATTTCCTGTCTTTAGTCTCATTCTGTTTAGTGCAGAGTTTGCTTTGTTAGCTTTTCAATTTCCCTACTATCAAGCTATCTAAACTACTTTTAGAATTATATACCAAGTACCAATTTAATTATTGTTAGGGACACAACTACGTCCATGTTAGAAGATATGCTTAAACGACGAAGGAAGCCCGGGCACGGCCACGAACGACCCACCATGACGATGACATACAACAGAACGCTCTGATTCTGATTTTGATTCCAATCCATTATTCCCCTCAACTTCGATTCTCCTGCAAAATACGAGGTCCGAGTTCCGTCACTCTAATATGTAGGCATTTTAGTATTCAACGTATAGGACAACTAATGAAATAATACATACCCAATGGACATGGGCACGTTCCTTTGCTCTGACCGTGTATTACATATAATGTCATAATTTATTGCAGTAAAGGGCAAAATGACGCTTTTCAAATTAATCATGGAAGGAAAGTGTCGTGTGTAGCGTAGACGCGCGTGTACCGTTTTTTGCTGAGGTGTACAGTAAAGCACATTTATTGAGTGATTTTGAAAAGTTGCAGGATGCCCCATTTACGTTGTGTTATGTTTTTGAAAAAGTGCAAAATACAGTTTCAAATGTTTTTGAGAGTGCCTTGAACTTTTTATGATTTTGACCCGACATAAAATGCTTAAAATATCCAATTGTATTAAATATCGCGTAATTAATTCGTCTTAAGGATTGAGAAGATCTACTTCCTACTTCATTTTGCTTATCCACCCACGACATGACGTGATATCGCAGACATTTACAAGGTTTAGTTAAAACTCGCTGCTACAGCAGCCGTACATATTAAACTTATTGCTTATTGCTTGGTCTGTTTGAAATTTCAGGAGCAGTTGAACTCTGGTCGACATCCCCTATATCACGAGACCAGTCGTCCAGCAGTGAGTTTGTTGGGCACGTCGACGGTCTACAGCCGAGTAAATCCTTAAGACAACCCACGAACCAACAACTCCAACAACCCTCCACCGAAAAAGACCGAGAGCCCCAAATCTACAGCAGGAGCAGAGAGCCAACAAGACAGATAGAGTCTGAAGAGATTTATGTTATCAACTCCGTCAGTCCGTGTTACCGAATAGTCAAATAGTCCGTTTGTCGTTACCGTGCCCGTTTCGGTGGGAGACTCGATCAGCTCAACTCAACTCCGCTCAACTGCAACAAGCAAGCAACTTGCTGGGTTGCTGGGAGCACTCGAGTAAAAGTTCTTGTTCGTGTACTTACTCACAAAATAACTAAAAACATACAGTTCTCAAGTTCTTGACTACTACTTCACTACAAACTACAAGAGCTACGATCACGATTATAATCTGGATAAAATCCTTGGAACTGTAACTGGATCTGGCTATACAAAAGAAGGGGAGCAAAAAAACGTTGAGCAAAATATACTGTGAAATCCGGGGACTTAGTTCCTTATACATACGGACATACCTCGTTATATTAACAGGCGGAAACAATTATACACTTAATTGTGAAACAAGACATATTTGAAAGAAAAATCCTACACGAACCTACGCCTACACTCTATTGATTCCCCAGAGCAGTGAATAAACTCACGACAAGACTAAAATTTCGAATTCGAATTCAATTTCGATTTTAACGCCGAAGCATAAAAAGGACGTAAATCCAGCTATTTCGAATTTAAGAGCATTTCGGCTTGGAGAAGCTTCCTGAGTGATTAATAAGGTGCCAAATAAATGAACGTGGAGACACGAGTAAGCAAAAGCTACAGTTTTTGTGAGGCCTAAGCAATAAGTAAGTAACCCGATCGACCGACCAAGTCAAGTCATTGTAAGTGAAGTGAATTAAATTAGGCGGGGTTGTTTCCGATTCTCCCAAAGATATATCTCGGAATTGTCTGAATAGTGAAAAGTTGATTGTAATAAAAACTCGATAAGAATAGAGCTGAATTGCAAGATCAACCAGCAACCACGTCTTGGAAACCCAACTCATCCTCCAAGAACCAAGAGCCAAGTGCAGGGGGCAAAAGTAATAAAAGAGACACTCCTCTGGATTATTTACATATTGCAATTTGACAAACACTTGACTGCTAGTGTGCTGAACTTGGAATTGGAATTGGACCTGGGGTGACAATAGCAGCTCCAGCGACGAAACTACTTGGACTACACGGTCTCTGTCTTGAGTTGGACGTTAAACTTTGGTGTTTGGACTTGTAAGATATTTTACTTTATTATCCTCGGACTGTTGTTGACTGTCAAGTCAAGTCAAGGATGGTGCAGACTTTATAGCCTTTTTAGGAGAAAGAAAAACGGACCCAAGTGAGCTACCCGCCTACTTTCACTTTTACCATTCACAATTCAGACTCTTTTTTCCCTCGTATTTTTTAGACCCAGACATTCACCGATATATTTCTCCCATTACAAGACACCGACAAAACACCAGACAGCTACCTCTACAGATATATGAATTATCTCTTTTTTTATCTCGTGTCCCTTTCATCGGATCGCAGTCATTTGAGTCGGAAACAGAGACAACAGTGAGCAAGTTAAAACACCCTCCCCCCCCCCTTCGGCTTTCCTTGAGAAACTGCATGCCGAATTTTACAACCGAGACCAAGAGCCTAATATAAATTCAAGAACCGAGCCAGTCACCGCTTGTCAGTACTTGATACGCTTTGAAAATACTGGACGTCGATTCTAAAATACTAAAATACTGAATGCGAACGCTACTTGGACGAAAGTCGGACCCTTAGAAAAGCTCACACTTTCTTACAAAGTTCACAGTCAGAGTGACTTACTTTTTCTCAAATTTGCATACATAGGTACCTTCGATGTCGGTGATTTTATATTTTCTTGGTCGTCGTACATAAAACTGAAACTGTAAAGTGTAAACTGTGGACCCCGGCTCAGTGTGCGACTCTGACACCCGGGTAGGGAAAGGATTTTTGTCTTGTGAAAGAACATTGAGGGAGTTATAATACAACGTGGGTAGTAACTTAACTTGGCTACCATCGTTCTATACTCGTGCTACTTGAATGTTGGACTTGGATTTGGAACATCATTGTTGAGGAAAAACTAAAAGGAACCGGAGAAAAAAAAAGTAGTCAAGCCGGGTAGTTTTCTTTCTTTGACTCGAATGCAGACGAGAGAAGAAACGACTTTTCACTTTATTTTTTTTTCATAGCTTCTCTGTATACCAACAAATCCATGTGAATGCGGATGCGGATATCTACACGTACAGTGTACGTTGACTGCCAGGAATTGTTGAGATCGTGGATGTCGTCAATGCCAAGCCAAGACGATCCAAGTTGGATGCGAATTCCGATTTCGATGTGCCGATGACGATAGACTTGGGCAATTTTAGGAGTTGAGGTCCTTTCTTCAGTGTTGCTGCATACACATAAGACGGACTTTTTTAAAGCATATTGTATGCCAGCCGGGCTTTTTGGAATACTTTGGGTCTTGTACCTGGGTCTTTCTTCCTAGTGTGAACAACTGTGAACTAAGCAAGTAAATTTAACTTTGAAACTTTATGCTCTCCCACCAAACAACCAACTCCTGCAGAATTCTTTCTTTATAGATCAAAAATGTGTAGCTCTATACATGGTGAAGGTGGTTGGTGACACCAAAAAAAAATACCTTGGAAGAATTCTTGAGAAGGGAAAAAAACTGTGAAACCTAAACTAGAAAGTACTGGAGAAAAAAATCGAGAAAGGAAAGAAAACTTGTTAAGGAGTTTTATAGTTGATATCAGTAGCGTTACTGTTGCTTGGGCTCTGTGAGTGTGTGTGTCATCGTCTTACATCTTTTAAAAGTGGAGTCAGTAACAGTAGTAGCGACACTGCTCTTGCTATTTCGTATAAAAATAGCAAGTGTAAAGTGTCCAGGGTGGACGAGTAAAAAACAAGGGGAGAAAGAGAGGCGGCGACTGAGTCACACAGACAGTTTACATAATTCAACTATCAAATATACAAGACAGTCGGAGCTCGGGTGATGAAGGAAATAGGAGCGGAACTTGAGATGGAAGATGAAATGATGTCTTCTTGGGTGTCAGTCGGAGGACAGGAGCAGCGGTCGTTGAAGGGAGCAGCGTTGAGTAGCAGTCCTTCAGACGCCCGCACCGCGATGAGCACAATTTCAAGAAGACGGGGAGCCGGGAGACGTCGGCCATTTCTCAGTGTCAGTGTCACTTTATCATCATTATTATTTCTATTGCTCTTGTCGACGTCCGTCTTGTTCCATTCGGTCGAGTCCTACATTCACATCAATGAGAATGGAGGCTACGAGAATCTTGTCGTGTCCATTGGCAAGGAAGTTCCCCCAATTGCGTGTCAACAGCTCATCCAAAATATACAGGTGGGTCTATTTTTATATCATTCTATGGCTTTACACATCTACTCTGTCCCATCGCTATTATCTGTCCCCTCCACTTACCTCTACATTCCTTATCGTCGAGTCCATTCCTTTTTTTCTTTACACATAATCTACAGTTATTTGAGCTGCGTCAGGCGGATCTTCGCATCCAGCCTTCATATGTAATGTGCATACCAGTACACACTTTTTCACCCCACCATTTACAAACAGGAATATGACGAATGCTGTGGTTAAAAATTAAAATTTCACTTACAGCACGTAGCATCTCACCATGCATTCCCAATCACCCTTCTCAATACTGATAAAAGTACAAGAATTCTAAGTCCTACAGCTAAAATTCTAAAGCTGAAAACCCAAGTTTTATATAAAAAAAAAAGCTTCGATTACAAATGGGGTTGATGTGTGCATTTGTGAAAAGCTACTCAACGTGTGTTAAGCAAGGTTATAAATACATGCCTACATGCATTTATAATGGTGGGTAGTAATTATTACTATTTTTCTAAATGTTTCAAGAGTTTCGTAATAAAGTGTTTAGCATTCTAAATATACGGAGGTAGGTACATATGTATGTGTCGAAACCGTGTATGTTGTCATTCAGTATCGTTCTCAGTGATCGATAGCAGAGTACAATAGAAGTATAAAAATATTGCTTGGCCTGACTTGACTTTGGCTCGGTCATTGGGTCCTCTGTCTGTGTCCTGTGTACACAAGAGAGGCATTCATCCGACGTAACATTTTACACGCTAGTTAAAAAGTGACAATGAGATAGATACACATTATGCTCAATGCTCATCTCATTCTTTTGCGGGTCATATATCTTGTAGCTACAATTTTATTTTTGTATTATATAATTTACTGAGAAGTTTCTGTGTACATGCAAGCACACCTTGTACAGTATTTGAAAGCAACTTATTGAGTCAGAGTGATGTGATATACTGTGGAGGCTATATAACAGTGCAGTGTGGACACACCTTCCAACAACAAAACTTGGAGGGCAAACACCATTATTACTTTTAAGTGTATTATTGTACATGAGAAGGTAGGTTGTTTTACAACAGTGCTTTGTCATTTCTACAGAGACTTACTTCTTGGGTATTATTTACTCACCGTAGACCCTCACCCTGCCACGGCTCTTCCAATCTTCTGTGTTGTTGGGAAGGAAGTCTATTCGTCAGCATGCATGTATGAGATTATATAGCCACTGCCTTTGATATGAACTGGGCTGGTCTGCTATTATATAATGTCGTGTGATAGTTGTATTCGTTTGGCTCTGATTCTGATTGTGATTGTGAGATGATCTCAAAAACTAAAGTCAAGAAGGGAAAAGTCGAGTTTGTTTAACTTTAAACTTTTTCCCTTCATTCTTGAAATCCCAAAGATTTTCCCAGGAGAGAAGTAGAAGCAGGAACTCCAAGGATAGCCAGTGAAATAGAAATTGTGTGTAGGTAGGCCAACTGCCAGTATCATAGCCGAAAATAAAAGATTGAATTGAATTGTACTTCTGAATTGAAGCTTGAACTGGGGGAAGAGGAAAGAAACTGTGTAGGAAAGGGAAAGAGAGTAAATAAAGCAAACTAACTCGGCTAACTACCTGTACGTTTACCTTCATATTGTATTTGAGTACATTTTTTACTCTAATAAGTTGTAACGAAGGAGTCGTTATATGTCCATGGCAAAATCTCGTTTAGTGGACTAAGAAGACGTGGAGGGAGACGAGCCCAGCCTTCCTACGTAAGAAAGGGAAGGAAGTGAGGGAGCTGGAAAGAGTCAAGCGAAATAAAGGAGGAACGAGTCAGTTGGACTTCTCACAATGCAATCAGTCAGCAGCGAGTGAGTGCAGTAGTCAGGAGTCACTCAAAGATCAACTCTGAAGGAGAAGCTGACGGTGTAAAAGAAACTGACCGCAGTGCTTGTCTGCTTCTCATGTTATACTTTATATTGCTCTCAAAAATCCATCTCAGCCTCATGTGTTGCAATCCAAGTCAAGTAGACAGCGAAATTCAATCCAATACATTACATGCCTTGCAGTAGCTGAAACACAGGTGGGGGAAAACTGCAATTTTGCAAAATGTTGAGTAGCAGGGCTTGGCTTAAGATGCAAAATGCCGTGTCTTCTATTTACATGCTTTTGAAAGATGCAAAATGTTCTATTTACACACTTGTGTGTCAAAGGTGTTTTTTAAATGAAAAGCGGCTTGTGCCTAAACTAAAAAATGATTCTTTTTTGCCTGCAAAATTTTCTAATCATGTCTACAAACTTCATTTTGCTTCTTAAGAATCAATAGGCATAGGTTATTATTTTGAGGAAATTCGACTTCGTGAGTAGGTCCCTAGACTACAGATATAACAGGTGCACATTAATAATATAAATATGCAGACACGCACGTAGTTGAGAGCCTTTAGAGAGCAGTGGAACGTGAGTGAGTGCCTTGCCATCCATTGCCATGGCAAAAGCATTGAGGTCGGTCGGTAGGTCGTCTTCCCCGTGTTTCTGCGTTATTTCTGCGAATAGCTCCACTCGCTGCTCCGTAGTGTGTAGTGCCTCGATAAAATAACAAATAAGTGTGTCCATTAAGAAATGAGACATTCCGATCAGATCCAGATCAAGCTATCTCTCAAACTCTCAACCCACAAATGTCCATGGGAATCCATGCATGTTACATAATGTCCGTAATAATTTACATCATAGTAGACATAATATTAGCGTAGATTTGCTCACTGCCCTATTCTGCGTCTTCAGCGCTCAAACAGAGGTGGAGGTTTTTACAAGGAGATTTTTACGGTCCTCTTATTTCTCTCATAAAATGTTTCTCGTCATCATATGCATATACGTCCAACAAACCCACGTCCATTAATGGCTCAATTTCACAAGCAGTAGTAGTGAGTGCATATGCACCTTAACTATCCCTAGTAGCCACCCTTCCTACATTTCATTTCGTATTCGTATTTATGACTATTGAAGATTATTTGGTCGTATTATTCTTTCTCTTCTCCTTTTGTACGATACCAGAACGAGAAGGAGATGATGATCAGATGATACGATTTTACTATACTTCACTACCATGCACACTACACGGGAACCATCGTGCTCTTCGACCGTATATTTTATACGACAATAAATATATACATTTTTGTTTTTTTTTATTCTGGGTTGTTTCTTATGTTGTGTTACTTGGTCGATCGGGTCTTCGGCTTTATATGATTGTTGTATAATATACAGTTTGTTCCCGTATCTTACCTCTGCGAGGGTTCTTCCAATTATGACGTCATAGAAACGATTTTTTTCAATATGCAAATATCACGTTTATTACTTTTTCAAAACCTTGGTACCAAGTTTTGCCCTTGTTGAAAACTCTGATTGTGTCATTTATGCCTTTTCATAAAGTAAAACAATTTGTTGCCTTTTAAAAATGTTCAAATATCACTTTTAGCACTTTTTCAAAAACGCCATTAACTAAGTAAAAACCTTGTTTTCCCTTTTTGAATTAGGTAAATACATATCCCGTTTAACATTTTTTCAAAACTTTTGTATCAAGTTTTGCTTTTTTAAAGCGTCTTCTCACCTCAAGTATTATCACGTCGTATCTGCAAGGCCCTCAATTCAACTTTTACTGCACGACTGTCTTTCTATACCCAGCTCCGTTGTTTCTGTTTGTGTTTGGCTGTTGTGGTGTTTGAGCTGGGAGAGGTGAGTATGTGTCTGTGGAGTAGAGTCGAGTCTGTCTAGGCGTATTAGTATAAGAATGATGATGAGTTTACAACCGCATGAGTACTTTGGTCACCATTACCTGTGATCTATCTGACCGAGCTGACACTGGGAATGGGACCATAAAGATGGAGTGAAAAGTGGTCTGGTCCAGTCTAAGACACTTGGTCACTTTTATGAGTCCTATAATCTATCATATATTATCATAATACGAGACTCGGCCATTGATGCCATCATATATTGAGCCATTCTTCTTCACTGGGTTCATTATGGTCAGTCTTCTCTACAGCCACGGCTGCTGTAGCGCGTCCACCCGATTTTGCTGTACTGTTGTGTGCTGGCTACTTCTCAGATATTTATGTTGACTGGTTCTGGATCTTATAGTTCCACGTTTACGAAAGATACGCACCCTGCATCCCTCCTTTCGTATCGTATTGTGCTGTCATATGCTGGCATACCTAGTACACATGCAACGAAGAATCTAGATTCTTGAAAAATCTTGATTCTTACTTTGAACGTACTTTCGTAGAACGCAGATTTTCACATCCGTTCACATGCATTTCGTGAATCCAGAGCCAACTTTTTCGATGGCTTAGGGAAGTGCGCGAA
>JAQFZC010002632.1:0-22081 GCA_034695205.1 Dicyrtoma fusca
TCTTCTGTGTACATACCATGGTAGTGACTAGTGATAAGGGGCCTTGCATATGCTATATAAGTTGTAAAAACAAAGTTTCAAAACATATAATCTGTAATAATTGTAAATCTTGATCATGGGCGCCCAATAAAAATGGTCAAAATGTTATTTCTACGCGTTTTGAAAAAGCAAGACATGGTAAATAAGAAAACAATGAATGCTTCCAATTACATTAAAAAATATTTAAATAAAAAACTGCAGGCGGAAAAATTCAAAAATAAACTGACCCATGAAAAAAATTCGATGAAGTAACGATTGAAAAGCCCCTCGGAAAATGGTAAATGGTAAGCATTGACTTTACTGTAATAAAATATATTTAAGAAAGACTCATCTATAAATTTAGTTTACATGGACAGAGGTACTCATACTTTATAGGTTATGATAAATACACATTATACAAATAGACGGCTCCACTCCCGACCTATAGACTAGGGACTATAGTACTACACAGTGGTAGTAGACCCAGATATATTTTTCCATGCCTCACTAGTTAAAAAGATTCTCCATTCTTCCGTCGTGTGTGTCTAAAACTTTATATAAATGAGTTGGATATGACTGTCGATATAAATGTCTATAATTGTATATATTCTGCACATATAGGGAAAGAAATAAAGGAGAGCAGTAGCAGTAGCTATACCTACTTGTATTTCAAAGCGAAAAGAGCGCAGGTCAACCACTGGCGTAGGGATAACCTAAACTATATGCTTTAGGGGCATGTTACAACTTATGCTCACAAATTTTGAGATTTTGAACTCCCGGTACTCAAAAGTAGGATAAATGACCCCTTCTGTTTTTAAGAAGGTAATTTGTGCAGCCTCCCTTCTTCTATCCCACTGCTGCATGCACACACTCTCCGCTCTGGCATCGCTCTCTGCCTGTACGGCTACGTCTGTTGATGGCTCAAGGCATGGACTGAAAGTTCCGTTGACTTTCTCCCGAACAGTCTTGTTCCAACCGTGGGACACCTAAGAAACAAAATTTCACATTTCAATCCGACGATTTTTCTTGGCAAGAAGGACCACCAGAAGCCCCGTCTCTCTTGCCTACTCTACGGTATCCTGTACGGTTATAGACTGTGCTGGGAACAAATTCCTCCTGTAATTCTTTTCTTTCTTTCTTCTTCTCACATTTTTTCCCGTGGCTAAAACTAAAAATAAACTGTGAAAAAACATATAATATTCAGAAGGAAGGAGGCTATAAAAAACGGAGACCAACTATTGATTTACTTTGTTGTTTTGTGCTTTTGTGCTTTTGTGTGTAGTAAGGCGAACTTAAAGGGAAAAGTGAAAGACAATTGAGCGGAACGCTTGGGATATAGATTGAGAATATAATAATATATCCTTCACTCCTATTCTCTATTCAATTCAAAAGGGAAAAGCAAAAGGAAAGGATATTATTTCTACTTCCACAGATCTTAAAATTCGAGGTTGTTGTGGTTTTAGTTGAGTTTTGTTCCGTTTTTCAATTGTTTTCGGCTGAATGGTGAAGTTTTTGTGTGCAAAAGTGTCGCGGGGTTGATCACAACTTTCCAAAACTTCATTCAATAGTTCAAAATATAGAATGGGAAATTAATTGAGTAAGCAGCTTTCTTTGAATTGTAGAGGAAAAGAGGCGTAGAAAAAACAAATTCTTATCCACGGGCACTTATCTTCACAATTTTATTCTTTTAAAAAAATGTTAATTTGAATAAGCAAAAGTCGGCTATTTTCCCACCTACTCATCCCAAGTGTTTTTGAAATTGTGTAATCTTTACATCCTGTGGAGTACCAGACAAATTACTTCATTTATTTCCAGTATCAAAGGCAGTATGCAAGTAACGTACCTTAGGAGGGCAGTAGCAGTGCAGTGCAGTGGCAGCTCAGTTGGCAGAGTTTGAAATTTAATTTTATTGAGTGCTTCAGATCTTCACCGATCACGCTCTCGTCTCACTCCGAATACCCTTTCCAAAAAGTCCTATCTAATCACATTGAAACCGGGACCCAGACAAAATTTGTTTTCCAACTTAAATTTAGAACAGACTTACTAGGATAGAAAGGGAAAGAAGATTCCATAGAGTATCTAATGGTTCTAAAATAAGGAGATATATCCAAGTATAGTATCTACTTACTAGGAGCCTATAGGCTAGTAGGCTATATATGTACAATACACTTAATTAGAATTATTATTAAAAAAAACCCCTCAATTATACTAATTTCATATATGCACTCTCTGTCCTTCCCCTTCCTCGCATAATTACTTGTGTCGACAGATCGAAATCGACAGCCCTTCACGTACAAGTGTGCAGTGCAGTAGTGTACGCACCGGGAAACAGGGAAGACAAATCTTATTTAATTAAAGTCTAGGTCAAAATTGAATGCTATTAATGTCACCCATTACTTAAGACTCTAATGAATCCAATTATCTTCACATGTCGAGAAGTCCAGAATAAAAGGACATAAATCTTTTTTAGTTAGCAAGTCAAATAGAAGGGGAAGGGAAAACAAATTTAATCTTTCTACAAAACTCCTTATACATGTCCTGGCTGTCCAGATATACACAGATAGTACTAACGCTTACACGTTGAAAACATTTCATAAGTAGGGAGATACTTTTATATTTTTTATCTGTAGTTTTTTCGGTTGGGAAAAATACTTTTGTAGTACTAGGATCTGTAGGATGTTGGACATTGAAAATAAAAGTAGAATATACTGCTGTGTGTATTCTGCTTGCTCAACAAATCTCAAAAATCTTACCGTATTTGCAGTTGTTGTAATACTAGAAACAGTGGCGTGTCTAGAAGTCCAGAAATATTTTAAGTAGCTATCTGTACGGATACATGGTAGGCTAAAAAATTATTGTTTTTGAAAAGTTTTGATTTAAGAAAGTTTACACTTTGGGGAAAACCAGATTCAAGAATAGTCCGTCTGTTGTATACGATTTTTTATGTTTAAGGAATCTTTTGAAAATGGGTTGTTTTGGAAGGTGAATTTGGAGTGAATTTGTTAATATTGCAAGTAGATTTTAAAAAGGGGCCCCTTGAAACAGTTTCTTAAAGAACACTCTAGTTTGAAAAGAAATTGTGAGATTAGGTTCAATTAAAAAACATTTTTTTTAAACAACTTGAGTTTTGCAAACCATTTATTAAAAATACTTCCTTTTAAAAAGGTGTGCGAGATACTTTTATAAAAATAGTTCTGGATTTTTGTGTTAGGTAACCGCTTTGCACTTTCTCTATACGAGTGCTGATACAAATAGCTAGATACGCTACTGTCCGCTGATGCTACTGTTGCTGCTACTGTTGACTTAGTCAAAGGAATATAGATTGCAAGGCGTGGAGGAAACATTCCTCATTTAAGTTGCTACACAATAACAAAATTGCTCCGCTCTCCCCGGCTAAACTGGGATCGGAAGCGCTCCACTTGCGTATCCATTGTGTGTAGAACTGTGGAGTAAAATGGAATAAAATTGAATGTGTGTACAATGGACTGTCCTGGTCTGTGGTCTGGTCATGATCAGGATCATGATGCGGGGCATCATCCCATTCTGGACACTGTGCAGAGCCCTTCAGCCTCCGTTAGTTTAGACCGCCGAGAAAACATGTCAGTGTCCATTTTATAATGTGAGATTCCATTTTTCATGGACAGTCCATTGCAAAGAAATTGTTTGTTTTCCTATTTGTATGTTCTACTTGTTAGGATTAAATAGAACAGCATCGTAGTTTGCTTCTGTAGAAGCAAAATGATTTGTTCAAAACTTTAGTACTTTGTAGTAAACAGGGATGCTGTGAGGAAGAGCAACATTTTTTCAAACTGCCAAAAATATGGTAATCAAATGTGGACATTTTCGCCGGGTTTAAACGTTGAAATAAATACACTATTAGCTAATGCAAAAGAAAGTCGGCCACTTTAATTGTGGATTGTAGTTCTACAAATGTGAAGATTACTCATTTGGCTTCTTCAACGACGATTTGTATTAGTTGTACAATAAAACATGTTGAATTTTATATAAATTTATTTGTGTGTTTTTTCATTTTTTGCAGATGTACTAATCTACCTACATGGTTCAGCAATACTACTCAAGCAATATTGCACTGCAGTGGTTGTTTCTGCCATTATTCGGAAGCGTTTTGGGCATTAGAGCAGCAGACGAAGGAGTGAGCTGGCTCCTGCTGCCTTTCAAAGGAAAACGAGAACGAGTGCAAGTACGACGAGGAGCGGTCCAGTCGTCTTCGTCTAGAGTTATTCCTTGAATTTATCTTTTTTTTCGTAGTTCACTCATCCATCCGGTGACTACGAATACGAGGAGAGAGAACGGCACGGACGGACAGACGAAGGAAGCTGAGAATAGAAAAAGAAAATCAGATATTTCTATTGAGTCGAGAAAATAAAAAGTTGTCCCTGTCCCGCGTACGTTCTATTCCCCAACTTTCTCTTTAAACAAGTCCCTACCTACTGCCCGGTCGACAGCCAGACATTTGGAACAACTATATATACTCGACAGTGAGAGCAAGTCCTATGTAAGTGCTCTACGCCCTCACAAGAAAAAAACGGGAAGAAAAACCAGGATTCCTGGACAGCCGGGACTAGAGCAGACAGCGGACTGCACAGTGCAGGAAAGTGTATTTGACGGCAGCTACCATCACCGAAGGGAGAGAAAGCCAGAAAGAGCGAGCAAGTGGGTGTACAACATCCGTTTTTATCGGTCGGAATGGTCTTAAATTGCGGTCTGTCCCTTGAAATTCCATTTCAAAGCAATGATGTTGTTCTACTAAAATGGAATACCGTGATCACGGCTGACCCTATCCCATCATGAGCATCATTAAGATGGACATCGGCCAGAGAAATCTCAAAATTGTGACTCAACAAGATATCAAATTGACTTTCCATACTTATTACTTTCTCCGTAGTTTCCTCAGTTCTCATGTACGGCTCATGAACCAAGTATTCATTCCTTCATGTGTGAGGCATCATCAAAATAAATGAAAAGGATATAACCATAAGCAGTGCATTAAATCATTAAATCAAGACCGCACCAGTCTGGCCCGGGATAGAACGAGTACTTGAAAAAGTTACTGCAGAGCAGTACATGGTCAGGCCAACTTTCACCACGCGGCAGAGAGCAATGTGTGGAGAAAGTAACAATTACTGTAATCACTAGGATTATTTCCGAATGCGAGTCATACAGTACGGAGTTCCTAGAAAGTTTCTACATGGTATACACATCCAGACTATTATTTGACTCTTCTGCTGCTTCGAAGAGTGTGAATTCCTGTGCAGGTCTTTAACCTAAATTCCAGTCCTACTGTACATAGCAGTACATCTATAAATACGGAACAGGACATACGGACAGAGACAGAGTGAGTGAGCGAGTGAGTGGGTATGTGAAAGTGAGAGAAAGAGAGAAAGTGGGGAAAGTAGATAACAGATTGGAATTCAAATGGTGGAACAGTCAATTTAATCTCTCTCGGTATATATGATGATCTAGAAAATATCGTGTGGTGTGTTTGGCGTCAGCGTGAATTCTTCCGCACTCTACACGCTCTCATCCCTCAAACTATAGACACTTGAACCCGCATCAGACAGTGTGCTACGAGTAATACTACTACTACTTCTACTACTACAACCCAAGTTCTACTTGCACATAGAGTATCTATTCTCCTCGTTCTTTTGTTTGTGAGTCTGTCATCATCGTACGGACTCCGTGCGACAGTCTGCCTGCTCATCATTCCTCATTTTACTCACTCACCTAGTGAACTCAAACACACTGGACGATTATTATGTACATCTGTGCCTAGACAAATCCATGGATAGTTGGGTGATGGTCTAGTGTATGGTGATTGTGCGGTGACAGTTTGCCCCCACGCTTTCACCATAGTTGAAGCTTACTCTATGTACGGAGAAAGTATCTTCTAGTGCTACAGCCGGTGAAATATTTGAACGTGAAATTGAACGGAGGACACGAATGAATTTCTAATGTACATGGACTATTGACTATAGTGCACTCTCGTACTTCTACTTTAACATTGGACGTGAGGTTCATTGAACGTTCCACCGTATGGTGAGGTGATCCATACAGGGGAAAAAGTATAGTCTCTAAGGCTAATCACTATTAACCGTACAGCACTTCAGTACAGTGTTGGTGTGTTTTCTTTCTCTGTTCGTGTGTGTGCTGACGGGGAGGTAGAAGGAAAGCGGACGGTACATACTTGCGATTCTAATGATTATTTAAAACGATTCCAAGGAACAAGAACAGATATGTCATGTCAAATTGTAAAAATTGATTTTTTCTCCAACACAAAGTCAAAATCCATGTTTCACTCACAAGTGTAGTTCCATTGTAAATTCCAAGTCGGCTCAGTTCTTAGTTTTTAGTCAGAGAGTCAAAAGTTATTGCATTGAATTTCTTCCTTCCTTTCGAGTGAGTGCTGCTCCGCGGAGTGTGTACGGCAAACTTTGTTTACAACTTTATTTCTTTCTCCAGTAGTTATAGGTATAAGTCGGATATAGCGAATGAACTTGCTAGGTAGCTTTTTATTGGGTTGCTCTGCAGCTGTATCTGTAGTGTAAGAGATATTCATAGAGAAAGTACTATACAAAAGAAGGAAATACACTGGTGAGTTAATTGTGCAGTGAAAAATAATGGTGTTATTATTACTCCTATTATTTTACATGAGAGTCTTTAAATGAAATCGAAATCAAGGACGAGAGAAAGGACAAGGAACATATGTGCTCCGCAGTAAGAGTTTGACAGAGGCTGAAAGGAAAGTCGCTCTAGTCATTATAGTTTATTCAAATGGACAATTTTTCCGAGATGAACCTGAGCCAGGGAGAGCCAAAAGGAAATTGTCAAAGTTAAATCGTGGCGGCTATAAATTCTCCTTAGTACTTCGTCTCTTTTGTTTTATTACTCTCATCATTGTATGTATGTATTGTATTGTGTGTCACTCTTGTCTCGTCTAGTGGTTATGGCTGTCATTGTTGTTTGATGTAGTTGACACCGTTTTTTCTCGGCATTTCCACGTCAACTTCAAATTCAACTTGAGAGAGAACATCAACAACATAGTCATAATCATCAGCATCAGAATAATCATCAGGGTAAGATCATCATCGTGTGAGTCTTGTGAATAAAAAAAGAGAAAAGTTTTCTAAAGAGAAAGTAGAAAAAAGAGAAAGTCGAGGAAAAAAGGGGGAAAAGGAACACCTCTCTATAGGCACCTCCCAAGTTGAGTTGGAGGCGAAATGTGTGCACATGATCTAAGTTGATTTTATCGTCATCACGATGCCTGGAGGAAGGAGAGGATTAGTTGCTCCTCAGAATACTTTTCTGGAGAACATCATCAGGAGATGCAGCTCACAACGTACGTTCACATCCTTCCTTTACTTTGTAGTTTCTAGTCAAACGACGGAGTCCATACATACACACACACACACACTCACAAACAGCCACATTTACACGTATACTACAAACAGGCCACTCCATGTTCAAAGATGGTGAGGAGGAAAACGAGAAGGCTTGTCTCATATATATATGTACATCTACTCATGTATGGCACCTATCTTTGAAACGAAGGAACTGGAATATACTATGTCACCGGATTTGGGGTTGAATTGGAGATACGT
Source organism: Dicyrtoma fusca (assembly GCA_034695205.1). NCBI lineage: Eukaryota > Metazoa > Arthropoda > Collembola > Symphypleona > Dicyrtomidae > Dicyrtoma > Dicyrtoma fusca. Next base: position 7,638 of record JAQFZC010002632.1, read on the forward strand.
CCATCAAAAATGAAAGAAAATTACATTAGTAGAACGTAATTGTTTTTAACATTGAACATATTTACATAACTTGAGGAAAAGCAAAACGTGATAGTGACATTTTTAAACAGTTAAATACGATATTCGCACTTTTAACCTTTGCATTTTTATATAATATACTACTACACTTGCCTCTTTCAGAAAGTTACGAATTGCGAATACAATATTTGCGCTTCGTTTTAAAAAATTACTAATTATATTAATTGCATGTTTTAATACAAGTAAACATAAAAAGTGTGTTCTCACACATGCTAAAACGGGAAGAAAAAGTAGGGAAAGTAGTTGTCTCCGAATTATACTTTTATTCGACGTATGAACTGAAAGATCCCATGAAGAAAGTTCATTGTATGTATGACCCCTACCACTGCAGCTCCGAATAGAGTATCGCACATGAAATAGTGCCAGTGCTAGTTATAATAACACGAAGACAGAGGGTCGGATCAGAAATAGGCGTAACTCTCACATGTCTTCTACCTTTCCATGTACAATCTCTACTTAGGATCGGAGAGGCACACAGGAGCATACATAGCCACTCACTCATCGAACATACACCTACATCACCCAAACAATAGTTGTACATACTTTTAACCATGTCTGTCCTGCCCTATGAAAGTTTTTCTTGAAGAATTTTATCCTCCAGTTTGTTCACATTATGCCAAAGCAAAGTAGGGATATGTTCACAAACTTGAGTTTATATCTTGTATCCAAAGGGTAGCTATGTTCGAAGGTAGGTACGTGTTACACAGTAGGAAACATGCATACACACCTATTTGAACTCGTCTAGACATTAAAAGGTGAGCAGGTACGTAACTGTTTCAGGAGAAAGCAAGGGCCGATGCAGATAGTAGGTATAGAAAGTATCTATACGGAGATATACTATGAAATAGCTGAACCATTGCCGTGGGGTCTGACTGAAGGCGTACAAGGAGGGACGAGAAAGAGCAGAAGAAAGTCTGAGAGAAAGCTGTTCTTCCGCTCCTTCTCGTTTATAGTTTGACTTTAGTTTTTACTCTCTCATCCTTTTGTTTTTCCTTACTCCGACACCCAATGTATACGCCCGGGTTACACAGGTATGCCCTTCTTTCTTTCAAAGGGTCCTTCACTTACTATCTCAGGAAAAATAAACCTATGAAAACATACGTGAAATAGTCTACTGTACATATTGGTCGCGTAATTATCGCATTTACGCCATTTTTGAAGAGTACATATGGCTTTTCATGATGATGTCAGCACATTAATTCGTATTTAAAAGCCCAAATTACATGACGTAGTATTTGCCAGGCCCGAACAGAGTTTTATGAGTGCAGCTAGCATACTATGCACAGCACTTTTTGGTGTGTATTTGAAGGGAGAGGTAGAGCCTACACAGAATAGGATGGTTTAGTTTAGGTCGTCTTCTAGTTACAGGCTACAAAGACATTCTCGTATTTCTTATACCCAACCATATATAATTATGTAAAGATTGTGTGTATGGACATATGAGAAGTACCGCAAGATACACACATACATATGTACCTGTACGACTGAAGGTAGGAAAGTCACGAGTATAGAATGGGCTTGGAAAAAACCATCTTTTAATATCTTTTGTAACATCCCGACAAGGCGGATCAAACAGGAAATACTAAATTGCTGTTGGCTACAGGTAACCATAAAGATATTGTTGTTATGTTAGAAGTAAAGACTCAGAACTCAAGTCTCAAGTCAGCTTTGCTAAAACAAACGGAGGAAAAGTGAAAGGGACAAGAGAGAGATTCTCTTGTTTTTCCTCCTAAATTTGTCAAAGTTTCAAATAAATCCTCCACCTGAAGGTTTACCTCTTTTGAGGAAGGCAAGGAAAAAACTCATTGTTCAGGTATTAGAACAGTAAGGAGCATAAGAATATAGAGGACATTAAGAGTGAGGTTCAACCTCTCTTTCGCTTTTATTTTCCAAAGTCGCCAAAGATAACAGTTGATACACTATTTCTGTAGAATGTACTTATACTGTGAAGTAAGAAGCAAAATAACTTGTTTATTTTATTTTTAAGAGCTAACTGAAGTTTTAAATGTTTTGGAACATTTTCAAACGCGAAAACATGCAAAGAGTAAATTGAATCGAGCTGTGTTACAAGCACGTATATACGTCGCTTTGAACAGTTCAACAAACGTTTAATTCGTCTATTTTGGTACTTTTTAAAACATCTGAATAAAATATTCCAATTTTATCAAATAAGGTAGGTACATAAGTAATTTTTCACCATCAAAACCAAAAATATTATACACGTTCTTTTTTAACCTTGTCTGAATTGAAAAAGTTTGCCTAGGTATTTAAAAACATTCGATTTACAAACGCATATACAGTCGCATTCCGTTCTTAACTGTTGGTGTTATTATTTAATTCAGTAATTTTGCTTCTTCGCTTTCACGACCTACTGGCACAGCAAACCTGACAAGCCGAAGACAGCTTCATTATTTTGCTTATCCTTAGAAGTATATACCCAGATCCAGATCCCAATCCAGCCAGTAATAATAGTAATAATGTAATGACATGTAACAAAAGCTTGACTTTGACTTGGTTTTTCGTTTGAAGTATATTATTTATTTAATATAGATATGGCATGTCTAATGATAAAGTATAGGGTGGAGGCTGGGAAACTTTGTGAAAGTTGAGACTAGTCGTGGGATGAAAGGAAGGGGAAAGAGCAGCAACAACAAGGAAAAGAAACTACATGGGAGTGAAAGGGAAAAGAAACATACGGTAAAATAGATGAGAGAAAGAGATGGAGCGGCGGCGGGAAGTTTAATTTAATTTTGAACTTGAGGCCCTATTTACTCGTTGGAAAGAGAGCACGTGGATGAATGAGCCATCATACTTGCGACTAATTAGATCATGTTAACCCTCCAGCTACTCCTGTTAGTTCATATCAACGTCTGATGGATTACTTTCCCTTCCTCCACTACTTACCTTATTAGCTCAAAGAATTATCAAAAATTAGCTCAGCTACGGAATGGTTTCGTTTATTTTCCGGGGAATTCCTAATCAACTTGGAATGAAGCAGACAGGGAACACATGCAATGTGTACTGTGCTCATGATTCGTAGCTAATATTCTGCTAGAAATTAAGGCCAATATTGTTTCTACTCATAAGAAAAATTAAAACCGTTTTCCAAAAGTCTATTTTATAAATCCTACTTGTAGTATATCCAAGCTTGTAGGATTGAAAACGGGACTTGCACTTTAAAAAAGTGTAATTACTATAAAATTTTTGACTTTTCAAAGAACTTGATAATGACGTTTTGTTTGTTTAAAAAATGTAATGGGAACTTTTGCAAGCCATTTAAAGTAAGTTATTCTACGATATTTTTCAGACGTATTCAAAAGGCATGACTGCTGCTTTAGCACTCCTTTCATTTGCACATATTTGCAAAGCATTCAAACAGAACTTTTTCCTTCTTTATGGACAAAACATGTTTGTAAGTTTTTTGCAACACCCATACGACAAAAGATACAAGCGCAGGAGTTTGCCAAACGGTTTACCAAAGTGCCTTTCCTATTATCTAAATGAAATATTCAAATATCTCCACTACAAAGGACGCTGGAAATAGTTTTTTTCTTATTTTGTGTGCCACGCATTGAATCAAGTATATTTTTAGGAAAAGAGTTCAAAATAACTCTTTCCCTGGCTTTGTACAAATTGTAAGAGGACAGGTATTGTTAGGATAGACCAGTGCCAATATGGAGTTGATTTGGAGTCCGGAGACTGAAGGAGTTGAGACTGTAGCGGCGTAATGTGGTTGTGCTTTAGAAAGAAATTGAGAGTTGACTCGGGGAAGTTTACAGTGGAAGGAGAAAACAACTTTCTCTCTCTATATTTTACACAATTTCTCTTCTACTCCTTTCATTTTCTCTGTTCGTTTTTTGTGAAAGTCTGTCAACGCGCTTCTCCGTTTAAACTCTTACTTTGTGCAATCCCTTTTTTCTTTTTCTTTCCTTTTTTTTGGCTCCCAGTGACCCACCCTTCCTTCTGTTACTGCGTGTACTGTCTTCGTCTGGCCACGTCTGTACGTACAAACTACATGAAAATTTACTCTACTTATCGACTTCTTTTTAAAAGCGAGAAACTGGGAGTACGTCACGCTCGCTTCTCATACTTTTCCTCTTTACTTTTTCATTTTTGGAAATTATTGTAAGTACTGTGTGTCTCGTCACTTTTCTCTCCTCACTTTATTTCTATTTGACTTGAATCCAAATTTTTTTGGTTCAATTCAATTTCTTCGTTTTTTATACATACATGTATGAGTATCTGTTAGTATAAGCATTTCTACTACTAACAGACAAACACTATACAACACCCGAGAGCTTAAATAGGTACGTATAAAAGTGTTCACTGTCCTTTTTCGTATAGGATGTACTGATATGGGGCTGCTCTCCAACCGACGTTTATCTGTCTCACGATTACTTCGCAATGAATGAACTGAGCTATTATGTCATGTAAAGAATGTATTTCAGGCTGCTAATGGTCTGGTTTGGACCAAGATTCAAAATGTAACAACTGCTTCAAAGAAATTAAATGTGAAAGTATTTTAAAAAACGTTCCGTATAATATTTTGATCTGCTTTCAAAAGACAGCGGCGTCTGCATCTATGTGCGTATAAGGTATCTGCATGTGTTAAGCGTTGGTATTTGAGAATATAAGTAAGTTGGCAGACTGCCTTCCTTGATGGTTCTGCTTGATGCTTTCCCCAGCTCTGTCTTTTATATTCCTCCGTTGGTCTGGTTCTGGTTCTGATCTCGTTTTGTAGTGTGTCTGAGAGATGAGATGGAGAGAATAGGTCTGGAAGTTGGAGTTGGAATGCAGATACCGTTCAGATACAAATATACATCAATGTACATCTACGGATTATGTTTGAGTTTAGGACAGGGAAGCATATCGTTGGTAAAGAAGCAAATATTGGCATTTATCCAAGGTTTTTATAATTCGAAGCAAATTGATGACAGAGGGGCCATTTTGCCTCTTCAGGGATGTTCTATACGTTTCCCTTCTCCTCTGTTTTGTCGCCTATCTGGGGATCAGTCGTGTGTTTTTGGTCTTGACTCCATTCTTGTGTGTCTTGACTTTGTATGTAGAAACTTTACGTACATTTTTTAAGATACACGAATAAGAGGGAGAGATATGCATCTGTGCTTCGTTTATTGTGCTGTGCATGTATTAGACGTAGACTCGGCCACCGACATTACGGAGGACTTTCGTCAGTCCTGTCGTCATTTTCCACTCCTTTCATCTTATCCAATTTACTTTTTTTTCTCTCTCTCTCATCTCGTCTACGAAGGAACGTGAAGGCTGAAGAAACGAAGGAGCGAGCGAAGGAACAAAAAAATCGTATCTGTAGACTTGACTTGACTTGTGAGAGTCAAGATTTCGATTTGGACTTGGACTGAGACAACCACACATTGTCCTTCTTTATTTTTTCATACTGCAGCTCCAGCCCAATGCAATGGAAAGCAATGGAATGGAATGGCGAATGGCTAAACAGACAGTATGTTGACGTTGACACTGTCAGGGAATTCAACATGGCACATCATATCACCGTCAAGGACTTTATAATCTCTCCCCTATGCCTATTGTGCTCAAGGTGTAACTCACTTTCAGCTTCACAACCTATATTTCCTACCTTTCCTCCCAGTTGTGACACACATTAGAATTTATTGACTCGGCAATTCTCTAGACACTAGTCCACATTCAAACTCAATCTTTAAAAATGTCGTCGTACTTTTGAACACGAGAAAACGATTTCTAAATTCAAAGAGCATCTTATGAATGGGGGTGATGGGTAATGTCGGATGACCAGTGAGCAGCGTTGTTAGGTAGAAAGCTACAGGGTAGGAAGGCACCTATGTATAAAATACATTCCAAAGAATATATTACATAAGGTATGTCTCCATATAGAACACTCTTTTTTAATTGGGCAAAATATTTCTAATCCTAGTTAAAACGGTACGATAAATACGTGCTTAAAAAAGCAATTTTTGAATTTACTTTCTTTAATATTTTCGAAACAGCAATATATCTTCTTTTTACAACTTTTTGGAAAAGATGGTTTATATTTTGACTTTTTAGAAAATGTTAGTTCCTAGTTTTACACCTTCTTGAAAGTGTTAATTTCTAGTTTTAATCTTTTTGAAAGTATTGAATTTAAGTTCTGAGCTTGTTCGAAGAATCAAATTCTAGTTTCATAGCTTTTTTTGAAAATATTAAATTCTAGTTTTTGTCTTCTTTTAAAAATGTTTATTTGTAACAAAAGCACTAACCAATTTCATGGTTTTCCCGTTTTGAATAGGTGTGCGACAAACATGCACGTAAATTATAATTTTTGGAATTAAGAGCTTTTGAAATTATGTTAACGAAAATGTTTTAAAATAATTTTATGTGCAAATATTTGAGAAATAGAGAAAGCTGGGAAAGTAGAAGAAAGTTCCTAGCCAAGTTTTTGTGTAAAGAAACCACCTTTTAAAACGTAGTGTGTATTTAAGGTATTCATGATGCAAAAAGGTTTCATCAAAAGTATTTGGAGCTACGCCACTGAAGCTACTTTAGTCCATACTACACTCTACAGATATTATAAGGTACATTCAAATCTTCAAACATCTGGCGCTTTCTCTCCCTAGTAGGGGAGCGTGTTGAGCTCATTGCAGATTACAGTGGGACTGCACTGTCGGTGTAAAAAATGATTTCTTGTTCAATGCACTTTTTGGTATGTGAGTTTTGAATACAATGGGGAAGACAAGGAGGTATTAGTAGGTCACCGTGGACTAGACCCCCATGATACTGCTATGATTTTTGTTGTAGGACGGTGTTTTTCCTGGGCAGGCCACCCTCCTCCCGTAAAGCATGGGCCACATAAAAGCCAGAAAAGAATTTAAAGATACATTGAAATGAAAGGAGTCATATTGTGAGCATTAATAAATGTCACATATATTTCTTCCATATGAAACTTTCGGATAACATCCCAACTTGGCCTTATGAGATGATCCGATTTCATTTTATATTTTTCCTTCAATTTCACCTTTTCATGGGGAAAGTGAAAGTGGGGAAAATATTATGAAGAAAAAGAGAAAGTTTTCATCTTTGCCTATTCTTTTTCCAAGTGAAAGTCCATGGACCGCACTATGCACATAAGTGCTCTGAATCTTCTTCGTCTACTCTACTGTCTACAGCGGACTCACTCCTAAATTTAAGGTGACCATAAACCATCACCATCAAGATCAACCTTTCTGCTATGTATTCCAAGAGGAAAGTAGTTTTCACAGGGTAAAATTCTTTTAGAAAAAAAGTTTGTTTTATTTATAATCCAGCGCAACAGATTTTTTTACTCGTCCTTTCTTATATTTTAAATTGCTTTACTCTATTATCCTCCTCCCGCATTTATTATTTTTCCAGTTTTTTAGTTTATTTAACCCACCCCAGTGACAGTATGAACATCCGTAATATATTACTAAACTAATTTTAGTTTTAAAAGGGCTGTACTTGATTTTTTTATAAGGGAAACATACCATGTAGAACACTGTATATTCATAGAGGCTATACTTTCTCTCTACTCGACTGATAACAGACTGGATTTTAATTCAAAAAAGAAATTATCGCCTGTAGCAAAGGTCAGGAAGAGTATATATAACAGCGGGGTCTCCTTGAGCCTATAGAATTTATATCATTTTGCTGTATAATTGTATTTTTGTTATATAGCCCAGCGTATAGATGGATCTTCCTTTTTTGTGGTAACCCGCACTGCGTGGTTTTTAGTCTTTTAGAATGAAGGAGCAGATGATATGTTGTAAAAACACTAATAGCAACAGGATGTGAATCTTCATTACCATCTGTGTACAATCGTTGAGATAGAGCATAATGGTAGGAAGTGGTCACAGCTGAAAAGGAAAAAGATGTGAATTTTAGCGGTTCCCAGAAGCACATTTTCAACCGCAAGTTTATAAACAAGGTCGAATAACTATAGAAATAAAAGCTAATCCTATCATACATCTTTGAGGAGAAAATAAAGTAATACAAACTTTCACTTTTTAAAAATGTGCTACTACATGCACAAAACGAAAGTTTAAAAAACGATGTATAACAAACAAATTTTGTCTTAAAGGAATATTAGAATCATATTTTGATAATTTAACGGCTGTTTAACTAACGTGCAGCCCAAACTACGTCCCAAGTTCCAAATCGTACAAGCTAAAGTACTGTTCATTTGGAAAAAACGTAAGAAAATACTTTCTTAACTGTAAGAAATTGTAAAGTGTTTCTTCGCTTTTGTATGTTTTTCTTGCGTGAAATGTCTTTGCTATATGTCTACATATAGCAAAGGCACTTCACGCAGGGGAGTTTAAATACAGACAAAGATGAGTAGGATTTGGTTTAAGTTTCGTGTCTCGTTGTTTAGGGTTGGATGGTGTGTCTGTACTGATATAAGATTTCATTTTTTAGGTAACAGTTCAATCCTATATTTTGTATTCTGTATCAAAAGAATCTACAAAGACGAACTTGATACACAGTATCCTATATACCTAGTTGTACTTTACGCCCAAACAAAACGAAATGAAAATACATATCTGATGAAGAGTTAGAAATAGCTTCCATTGCGTTGCATTGAGCATTTCAGTGGAAAGATTGCTCAAGATTTTTCTCCGTATAAACATTCCACGTACAGAGGTCAGCAGTACTCGCTGAAAAAAATAAAATTGAATACTGTAAATCGTCGATTAGCCACCGAGGTTGCAGTTATATGAATACCATTCGTCGAAGCAATAATCAAGCAAAATCGTCGTCCATTCTAAGAGTATTTTGTAAGATATCAAGCTTTTTAAATATCAATAGTCATAGCCACCGCAATTCAAACCTTGATGAAAACGTTGACAATTTGTAAATGAATAAAAGTTTATAATTATGGATCTTGTTTTAAGTATCCGTATTAGTCATTGTTTGTTGGATAAATTGAAAATTCTTTAAGTGTAAACAAAAAGCTTTTGAGATTTTAGAACAATGTGTTTTAAAAGCAACTCAAGGATTTACGGTATATTCTTTCTGTTGCAGATCATACAATAAAGTGTAGACCATAGACATGTATGTATGAGTGTCTAGTTTAACAATGCAATGTCTGCATACACATAGAGAGGAAGGAGAAGAGCTAAAGAAGCAGAAGTAGAAGATCTAGGAAGCAATCTCGTGACTTCTCTCTTTCTCCTCCTTTCTCTCTCTCTCTCTCTCTCTCTCTCTCTCTCTCTCTATAGTTGCATTTTTCTGTTTGGTTTGCGTCCTGAATTTTCTTGAAACAGTTAGACTCAGGAAGGAAATGAATTATGGATGAAAAACTTGGTTATTTTCTACTTTTTCCCACCATACTCACTCTTATACATATTAGAGCTCCGCTTCCTTCTCTTACAGTGGATAAAATATTGCGGTATGTGTTGTGCAACCGTGAGTTTGAGTGAGCGTCTGGTAGTTGAATTAATGTCTTGTGTCTTATGCTCACTTTTTTTGATTATGAATGCACTGTTATTTACTCCATTTTTATTATTCCTTCGGCTAAATTCCGAGACGTTATTTTCTCTTACGTAGAGCCTGTCTGAGAGTGTACTTCTGCTTTCTTTTCTATTTCTATTTCCAGTTAAAGTACGTTCTCTGTTGCTGTTTCTGGCATTGACTGCTCTTTTACTCAGTCTAGAACTTTCTACGCTAACAATAACAACAGCGTAGCATGCAATATTATTCTAGGAATTGCTGAAACGAAAATATTCATTGACTTTTACGTCCGTTTCTATGTACTGAAGTGTATGGAATAATAATTAATGTTTATTTCCTATTAGCGACTCCGTCTATGTGTAAGGGAAAACCCCCGGCTTTTGATCTTATAAGGTATCAATATTAGTATCAGTATCAAGTGAAAGTGAAAGCGAAAGCAGAAGTAAATATGATTATTATTATTTCGTGTGGTTGACCGCAAGACAGCCACACTTTCCACTTTCCTTTTATGTCAAGAAGATCCAAACTCGGGACAACTGGACTGGGACTGAAAAAACATTATGGTTGAGGAAATAGATACACTTGTACAGCTGGGTCTATACAGTCTATAATGTATTATTCATTGTAAAAGGTTCCCGATACAGAGCGTTGGCTATAGTTATAGTACCTATATATACATACTACTGTGGTCAATACAAGCCACAAAGTTTGAACTGAGCACACAAACTTACCATAGACGCTCAAGTTTGTTTTTCTAACCTAATACTGCATGATGACATTCTTTCTTTCATTCTCCTTGGGCTGTTCCATGTGTCTGTTCTCTGCGCAAAGGGAGGCGGCAGCACTTTGAGGAAAAATATAAATTTAATGAAAAAATATTTGCCTTGGTAAGTCAAGACTGATTTGGAGTATGTAGTTTGAATTTCCGCTTGTATTTGTCAAGATTAGAAAAAAGTGGGGAGTCTCCACGGAAAGGATAAAATAGTAAAATAGCCGATCCAATTTTCTTTGACGCGATTTGTTTCCGGTGTGTATGATGCATGAGGTGTCCCATCTTTTATTCCATTAAGCAACTGCCAGACAGCGGACGGAGGCAGTGCCAGCGTCCCGTTCGACTTCCAAGTCGATTTCCAATTCCAACACTCGAAGCCAGCACGAGAACCAGTACACATTGTTAGGGAAGCAGCAAAATGACTGATCTACGTACGCTGCAGGAACATCGAGTGATCATTAGCAAGGGCATAGGCTGATACGGTGATTGTAAACTATATTACACTATTCATTTCGCTTTTAGAAAACAAAAATTCTGAAATGTACATATACATAAATGGGACATTTTGCACCTTTTCATAAACATGTTAATGGGTTATTTTATAATACATACTACACCAAAACGTTTTGCTACCTTAGAAAACATGCAATGAGAAAATTTATTGCCGTTTCAGAAACATGTCAATTGTGCTTTGTGAACGTTTTTAAAAAATATTCCTATGACTAGTTGGAGCTTGTCAAAAGCATTTTGGTACTCCAACAAACATGTATGTAAAAACAGACATTGTGTTGAAAATAGAACCTTTGAGCCATTTTACTTCTTCCAAAAGGAAATACAGTCGACAAACACTGAGGTATGTATCTTCCACCTATACTGATACGAAATGTCCGCGTCCACGTGCAAGCCCTTTATCAAACATTATAATATAGCGTCGATATAGCTATAAAATGGATATACCGATCCACCTACGAGTACGTACATCTTCAACAGGGCTAACACTACTATACAAACATGAGTCTGGAGTTCTTAGGGCTGAAATATTTCTGTACTCCTTCGCAAATGGAAATGGACTTATCCATATATCTGCACACAAGTTTAGAGCCAAGTCGTAGAAGTAGAAAGAACGTTCCCGGTCCCACATTTACTTTTACATTCGTAAGTACTCCGTGGGTATATTTATTATTTCTTCCACCTTATAAGGCTTCCATCCTCCATGTGTATGTATTTGTATAGGCAGGAGTAGCCATAACCACGGTACACTTAATCTATCAGTATGCACTTTACCTATGTGAGTTTCATGGTTGAAATGAGGATATAAAACAAACGTGCCTGGATGTCCCAAGACAGTTGAGGATTCCGATACCGATTACAGAGTCAGCTTCAGCTCAAGCCACCCGGCCTTATACTTTCTCTCCGTCTATCCCCAGAAGACACATTTGCGGCTGCTGCATCGCTGTATCTCCGACTTGCCGTACAGCCAACAATGCATCGCCATGGCTGCTTTTGCTTTCCCCAGTTTTTCTCTCCGTAAACTACTATTAGTGGTAACTGGTCTAAAATCATCCGAAATATTTTCAGGGCTTATCTGAATCAGGAGTAAGCTACGATCCGATTCTATTTCTATGGCTTTCCCAACAACTAAACAAGCATTATGGACAATAGACACTTTCAATAACCATTCTGCATGCTTCCCAACCTACATAATATCTTCCTACCGTAGCAAATGGGTAATTACCAAAGGGGTGATTTTGAAGGAACGATGCTTCATACACCATGCATTACTTTCCCATTTTGAACATTGTACCTGTTTTATTGGCAGTACTCATTACTAAGCAGAGAATATGTATGTATAATTACATTTAAAAATAAGTAGTATATTTATGATGATGGCTGTGATGGTGGAGGCATAAAACGATTTGTGGGCATTGTCAACAGCTTTTATGTGGCCCTTATGAATTCCGAGCCGAATTTTTTAATGATGGGCTAATCGTAGGGATGATGATGGTGGGTAAAGTGAATCTCCATCGCTACTGGTCCTTAGCGCTCAGTGCCCGACCATTTAATTGCCAGGCCACAGATGACAGAGCCGTTATAACATTTTCTGGGGAAACAAAGCTTTATAGGGAAGTAATAGGAGATTCACGGTAGTTCCATTGTGAGACAAAGGATATTTTAAATGATTAAAATCCTGACTCCTCTTGTCTCCTTTATTTGTTTTCTTCATAATGATTCATAATGCTTCTCTTGTAGTCAAGGGACTTTAGGATCAGCCTGGTTGGATTGCTGTGAATGGAATGTTGTTTGGTATTTTGGGGAAAGCTGATGGTTGGAGGAATGCTCTGCTTTGTTCTTCTCCACTCATCACCATCCCAGGCCCCAGCAGAGCCAAGGAATAGCCCCAGCCCCAGTCATGCCATAAAGCGAGTGACAAGTAATATCATAATGTCTTGTCTGGTGTATCAAGGGAAAGAAAGAAGTCATTTTCCTCAACTTTAATTCACAAAATAAATGAATTCATCCTCTCAACTTCTGTCATATTCATATCACAATTTACCGAAGGAGGTATATAGCATAGCACGTTCATACATATATAGTTGTGGATCCTCTGCCTCTGCCTATGGTTCAACTTACAAACAGAGAGAAAGTATGAGTGGTAAATAGTAAATTATCATCTTGAGCTAACAATGACATTCTCGCTCACGCCACATGGCTCTATTATGTGAGTGAAAAGCTTGTCTCAACTGTAAACTGTTTCTGTTCCAACTGAACCTATTACACTATTAGCCTCTCTCCCTCCCTGTCCCGCATTCTCTTTAGTCATTCATATTCATACTCGAGGAATTTCTAATCGGGACGTTAACGTGGAAGACATATGTAGCTCCTGTAGGAAGAAAGCAAAAGGAAAAGACGACAAGACAAGACAAGGGAAGCAGGCCGTGCCATTGTCATAGAATGTCCAACAGATGCATTGAATCCATTAATTTATGTCGCTTTATGCCACACGCGCGTCAGTTCTACTTTCACTTGAGGGACCTTCATATATTTCCTTCGCCAAAATTTCTATCGTAATTTGACACAATTTTGTCTTTTAGAAATCCTCATACTTTCATGGGAGGGTTCAAATTTCTTTTTGAAGTGACTCAAACGTAATTTGCATTTCCCGCCATGGGGACTACTTTCACAAATACGCCATTTTTGCACGTAAAAATTGGAGATGAAATTACATTAAAGGGCAGCTTGCAATGTTTTATTAAGCTATTTAGCTATATCTGAAAAATTAGGAAACGTAGGCTTTAAAGTGTTATGAGGATATTCCAATTTTCTATTATATACGTATTTCTATTTAAATAATCATGAATGCCTTCAGTCTCATTTGAAAGGTGTTCAAATTTACCTCTTGGATACTACTCTACATTGCCGTTAATGCTCGCGTTGTAGAAAGCATTATAAATTAATACTCAAAATTGAAACTTACTTTTGTTGTTTGACGAAGAGAAAGTGGGTAGTAATTTATAATGGGCAGCCCCAACAATTTCATTAGCTGAGCAATACATGCATCTTGAGCGTATCGATTAATGAAAGCAATATAATTCTAGCGTCTCCAGCGTCTATTAACTCTCTGAAGAAAAGAAAATGGAAATATTTCACTAATTACATTAAATGTTTGATGCGTCCTTGAGTTCAATAAGACGTTCTACCTTTACTGCGACTAGGCGGTACGTTTTATGTGCACATGCTACTTTTTGACAGAAACGTTTGCTAATTTTTTTATTTATTTTATGTTGCTGTTGTGTTTATAAACAGGCACGTTTAACAGAATTTTGGATCACGGTAGAAAGTTGAATCCATTGAAGTACGATTGCCTTTTGAACTCAATTTGGTAAAGTTACATATACATCTTTTTTTTTAAATAAAGTTAGTAAATGTTTTTTCAGATTACCAAAAGTATATCTTATTGTATTATTTACTGCTTTCAGTAGAATCATAAATGCGTGTGTCTGCTGTATGCTCGTTTCTCTGTCTGTTTCTCTTGAATATTTATGAAAATTGTAGATTTGGAAGCAGAAATTGTGTTGAGTTGAATCGGTATGTACAGTGTATATTGTTTTAGAAAATAAGACCCTAAAATGGAAATAGT
>JAQFZC010002633.1:0-22075 GCA_034695205.1 Dicyrtoma fusca
TTGAAAGCCCAAAAATAACTGACATACTATATAACTGCATATAGACATGGACAGAAAGAGAGTGAGAGAGAGAGAGAGAGATGTAGACGCAGACAGGAGTCATAAATTTGGAATTGAATTGTTCACAAAAATTGTTCTTATTACTTGAACAATATCAATAATTCCTGTATACGTGTGTATATAGGACAAGCATATCATATCAGAGTCTGCTGTAACTTATGAAGCAAGAGAGTTTAAAAAGCATTTGTATGACATTATAATGCGATAATAACAATGGAAAATGTGATAGAATACTCTTGTTATCTAATCAGTAGTACTACTTAATGAATGCAAGATAAAATTTCGCAATTTGTCTCTCTTATGTGTGTTGCTCCCAATTTTTAGCTTACGATTAAATGAGCTTTCCTAAAGTTCTGAATTCCCCATCCCAGTGCTTGGGAACCAGTTGACTGTGCGTCTGCATTTTCTCTCTGGCTCCAGTGAGTAGGACAGAGGGGATATATATAACCTTGACTTGGAATTCGGAACTCGGTTTATTATTTTTTTTTGTCAAGGTGTACATAACGGACGAGGTAAGTCTAATATTTGCTTAATTTCCCTTCTGTTTTATTCCTTGACATTTTACTTTATTTTGGAAGTGACAGGTTCTATTTGTTCGACATAATATGCAATATGTACCCAAGTAATAATAATTAGTATTGGACTGTAGGACTAGCACGGCCAAAACCTTTTAGAAACAAGATTGATTCATCTAGGAAAAAAACACACACACACATTAAGATCAGTTTCCCTTCCTTTCAATGCTTTTAGATGCATACATACACATGCACAGGAAAGAGTCGGTAATAGTGCTGGCTGCAAGTAAGTAATACGTTATCGCATATCCATGTGATATCATCGGGATTACTTGGAACAGACGTAATAAGTATCTCCAGTTCATGTTCGTAGATACAGACTGACTGACTGGACCGCACCCTTTTGTTCAAACATATTTTCATGATGCTTACACGTTGAACTAGACATTGTTTCACAAAACAGTCTCTTGACCCATTCCAACGACATTTTATACTTTATTTTCTGAAGTACCTACCTGAACGTCCTTTACAGATGCTTAAAAAGTAACTAATACCAATTGCTATGTGTACTAGGTAATTATTAGCTTTTCCAAAACTCAGGTGTAACACGTAGGTATTTATTATTGTACATAATAGTGTAATGAAATCGTGAAAATAGCACCCCTACTACTGTTTCTATTTTAAATATTACAATAGCTTTCAAAAGTATCAGCGGAAAGTGCTTGCGCCTTAAAGCCTAATTGCTTTGTAGTAGTGAGTAGTGTAGTTCTTTACAGAGGCAGGGCATTTAATGCCGATTCTGGAAACATCTCTTGTTGTAGACTAAACTTCAGTGGGTGAAACTTGAATGAGTACAAAATTAAATCCTACAATATATATAAGCAAAAAACAAAGCAAAAAAAAATGTATAGCTACCTAATTTTCTTTGGTTTGGACTGTGAAGGTTGGTATTCCAACTTTCTCATGCAATACAAAGTGATAGCTGAAGTGTAAAGCAATTAGATATGTGTAAATAATTATAATTATAGGCGTCTCGTGCTCACAGTTATCTGATTTGGATGTTTAGAGGGATGAGCAATAATGGTAGGTATTATTTGTACAGACGTCTACGTAAAACCTGCCTCAGTCCAGAACTCTGAGCATCTCTCACCGTGAGATGCATACGTAAACATGTTACATATTAGTATGTACGTTGTTTGCTTGTTCTACTTAAATAATTAAATGGTGCATATTACTGTGCTATTACTTCTTGAAGCTGAAGTTACTTTAATGGAATTTGGACTGCACAATATTTGCACAACGATAGTGTGTCGTTGCCGATTATTTTCAACTATCGATACCGAACGTGGGGCTAGAACTACATAAAGACCCATAGGTTCTGGCAGTAATTGTGTGTCTCAATTGAGATTGGAAAGTTCCAAGTTTCCTAGTCATTTGATGTCACTGCGGACGACTAAAATTGAAATTTACATTTAGATAGTTCAACGCAATTAGGGTTCCCGTAGAGTTGCTAATAGCTTTTCAGTCGTTTCTCTCATTTTATTTAAAGAAGTTATCTCTGGATCAACAAGTCAGGACAGATATCCATAAACTAAATTGGTGAATTCTGATAAAAATGATTCATAGACAAACGCACTGCAATTGCAGGTGCATACAGAGACATTTAAAACTTTCAGTTCACTATTTCTAGGGTAAAACAGGGCAGAATGAAGTATTTGTCTTTAAAATGACAAAATATTTTAACTAAATTCCTCAACATTGCTTCATTTAGAATTTGGAATTTATTTTTCATTGTACTACATCTTTCAAGCTTTAGCTAGCATTTAGCTAGGCAAACGTGTTCTAAGCTCCGTTATTTTTGAGCCCTATTTTGAGCAATCAAACATATTTATAATCAGTAAACGTCGACTCATAATCACGTTCTATTGTTATCATCAGCAGATTGAAACTACAGGTTAAAAGCACGTCGTGAGATAAACAGGAATTAATAGCTTTCAGAGGGAATCTTCATCTTTTTAAACTGTGTTGACTATACTACTGTAAGGTTGGCCTGTATGTGTATATTACATACACTGGCATAAAGTATGTACCTACTTCAGATATGCGTGCTCACAAAAGAAAGAAAAACAACATCTAAAAACCTGTCCGACAGACAGCAGGCTCATGTATGCAAATTCTAGATGATGTAATTAGTTTAAGCACATGTTTACAAGTGAAGGAAATCCAGGTTGAAAATTCTGATAATTACGTTCAAAGATTAATTTACAAAGCCACCCTAAAAAAAGGCACTTGTAGGAAACACAGATATTCCGGTGCACACTAATAAGAAAAAAAAATAAGGACATGGAAAGGGGAAAGTTTTTTGCCTCGTAAGTTCTTAAGTTTACCTCAAAAGTTTTGTATAACTGGGTAGAATAGAATATAGCATCTTGAGCGTATATCTTTAGTAATGTAGTATCCAGAAGTATTAAGCTTTTGATAAGTTTTAAACTCAAGATTATAGATACTCCAGAGTGTATATAATAAAGTTCCCAAGTAATGTGAAGAGCATTTAAAAGGCTTTGTACACTTTATGAATTAAAATCCTTTCACGCTGTCTTTAAAAGCCCATAAAATTAAAATTAATAGTAAAAGTAAGAGCACTTGAAAATGTAGCAAACTGCTACAAGTATTCCAAAAACAAGATTAGCTCTTTTATTGTTATTGAGGGGTTCCTTCGGACTCCCGAGGTATGTACATCTGCTTTACATGGATTGACAAAAGAACGAAACTAAAATTAAACTTGACTTGAATGAGGTAAAAATGCATTTTAAATGTTACCAAAATTAAGAGGGCGTTTTAGTTCTTGAGTTTTTACAGAGGTTTTGGTTCTGTTCTAATCTTCATAAAAATTCAACATAAAAATATACAAATCCATTCTTAAATGGGAAGATTATTGGTAGGTACTTTTCTTATATGCTGTAAGTATCCCTTTTGGGCGGTAGCGGTAGTGCTACACTGCTACACATAACTACACAATAATTAATTCCTGTGCTATGCTAGGAGTATACTATCGACTATAAAGATTTGCTTGTAAGAAAGAAAATGCACGTCAATACTCCTACTTAAATAACAATAGCCCATAGAATACAGAGCGATTAAGGTAGCTAGGTACATAAAATATTACTTACCGTCCCTAAGTAGCCTTTATGCATCCTAATTTCCACGGTAATAAAAAGCATAGGAGCTCCGAAAACTTATTTTATGATGTATGCATCCGAAATGCATGAAGGACCGGGGGAGCCGCAGAACCAACACTAGAGTCAATAAATTTTATTAACTTATTTTAATATTTGAATTATTTGTAAGGTGTATATGTATTCTACTCTTGGGTATGCGTTGACCGTGGGGTTCCATTCCAAGGGTTGTTATATTTACTTAGAACATTCAACCTAGTGTATTTAAAACGTGGCATTTAAAAAAAATACTGCAAATGTATTCACAATCGGTATCGATGTACAGATATAGCTATCTGCTTTAAAGTGACCTAGTCGTATCTGTATCCCACAGTGCACTTACTAACACGGTTTTCAATACTTGCTACGCATAAATTAAGCATATAGAACTTTTACGATGCATTTGATTTATACAGTCCGGTCAGGGTTGTCACCAAACGGTAGTCAACACATTAATGCAGCTAATGTGGCTCATGTCCTGACTTAAGTAGCACAAATACAATATCCTTTTAAGCGCTATTTAGTGCATCATTAATGCTGATAATTTACGTCAAGTTTATTTAAAATAGAAGCTATTTCTTATAGTGCTTGGCAAGTGACAATTATTTACTGAAATGCTTTACATATTGTAGGTACATACCTATTTCTGCTTCTTCTCTCTTTTACCCAATTCTTGAGATAGTAATTTAAAAATGAAACATGGGACTGTGGCCCTACTTTCATCATAAAATGAATTTGGTGAAATATTTATTAGTCTAGTGATAAAAAATGTGAATTATGCACTTCTGCGGATCAGTCCATGAATAATGAATTAAAATACAACTCACGATCAATTTAAGGTCCACGTTCAAGCAACTTTAAATTAAAACAAAAATTTTTTGCAACCATCTCTTTAATCTGTAGTTGTCTATGGGTAGCACCCAACCATTCCATACATCGGACCCCAGATTAAAGTATGGTAACTTATTTTTCAATTTCCGGTATATGGAAGTGAATGTACAGGGAATTCCTTCAAAAAACTTGAGAGATGAAATCGAAAAGGAAAAACTAATTGTCATGTGTGTGCTCGTGCTCGGCATGAAAAAAAAAAATTGAACTCACTGTCAGAGATTTCCGTGATAAGTTAAATTAACTTGCTTCATTCAACATGTATTGTTAATTCTGACTTCTCCATACATTTTAATTTCAACTCTATCTCTTTCATTAGCACACGAGCACGTCAACCAATTCAATTTCAATACAGGTGACTAGAATGGGGAACTACTGACTCTGTAAGTGCTGTATGTACGGCGTCAACTATACATTCTCTTGAGTACTACTACTAC
The DNA here is from genome assembly GCA_034695205.1 of Dicyrtoma fusca. Taxonomy (NCBI): domain Eukaryota; kingdom Metazoa; phylum Arthropoda; class Collembola; order Symphypleona; family Dicyrtomidae; genus Dicyrtoma; species Dicyrtoma fusca. The sequence goes on from JAQFZC010002633.1 coordinate 5,116, forward strand.
TAACTACTATGACCACGACAAAGAAAAGGCTTGAAAGTGCTTTCATTCATTCATTCATTTTGTATTGAGGCTAAGTATTACATACACGAGTAGGTACACGTTCGATGCGATTAGATATATCCGTGTACATATATAGGAGCACACCTGTCGGTACGAACTATCAGCTCTACAGAAGGAAAATTATTATTATTATTAATTTTAATGGCTATTCCAGTCCTAATTAATTACATAAAAATGTTTTACGACGACAGTAAAAAAAATTGTATTGTAATCAAATTTATTTATCTAAATGTTTCACTTTAGTGCCACCAATTCAACAGGCACAGAGAGGCTTTTAATAGTGAGTCGTACTATGTACTCAGGTGGTACTTGCTCTCTTAAATTCTCTGACAGTCAGAGAGTGCGAGTGGATTGGCAATACAGAATTTATTCGATACACCTCTACATTGCATTGGGGTATCCACCCGTGGGAGAGAGAGAGATGGGGACCTCGAGGTGTACGTGTGAGATTTCCCTGTACTTAATGTCAAGCTAGTTGGGATGTCAATATACAAAGTGTGAGGATGCATTCAGGCTGCATATGAATGCTCATTCAAAATTTGCATAATGGACGAGACGAGGGTGGCTCACGTTTTTATGCCTTTCCAAACTCGAATTCACACCCGAATGGAATATCTTGACTGTCATCATTGTTATTGTGCACAGATTTACAGACTCTTCCCTTTCATCTAACTACATAGTAATTAGTAAAAATGCTGTTAGCACGGGAAAATTCCAAATATCTAACAAATGCCATGCATAAATTAAAAGCCAAACATTTTTACTCGCTCACTTTAACCCCATGCGGCTAAAACTTTGTTTACAGGTTCGGCTTTCCATACGAATTCGAAATAAGCATGTATGTACCTACCTATACAGTGATGGGTGGGTATTCATATTCTAATAAGTAGTGTAGAGTGTGGGTCAAAGGTAAGTAGTAGTAGAGCCTTGGTCACGGAAACATATCACAACAGAGTTGCACACTTAACGAAGTGACTCTCAAGCTCTTCTCATCAGTTTTTTTCCTTTTTTTTTGTGGAGAGCTAACTAATTGTATGGATCCAAGTCGCTACTGACAGACAACTGAGCTGTCCAAGGGTCAGCGTCATAATGAAAAACTGAGATTCACAACCATAAATATTGTTCCTTCATGTATATTTAAAATGACTTTAATACTTGTAATGTATGCCCTAGACCGAGGGAAAATTACATGTTCAGTTTACCCATACAGTAGCTTGGGCTTGGCCGTCCATCATGCTCGTACATAGGTAACAGTTCTATAGTAGTAGTAGGCTGGAACTTGTGTGTTTGATGCTCTGTGCAGAATATTTTGATGTACACCCACGTATGATTTATATGCAGGGGATTTTTGATCGGGTGCAGAATGGGTTGGGACATGTATGGGAGTAGAGTTCAACCTCTCTGTCTATCTCTCTCCGCTGGTCTGACATGGCTAAATTCCAACTGCCAAATCTTAAAATCCCTGTACTTCAGTCCGTGTCTGTGGATAGCTAAAAGATTTGTTGGCCTTTCATATGGAAAGCACTGCCTGGCATTGTTAGGACTGGAAAGATCGGTGGGGAGTTGCAGAGCATAGTAGTATGTATATATACCTATAGTTTATGAATTTCTTACTCGGATTCATTGAATTCATGCATTTTCTATTGTATACATATAGGCATATGTATAGGCATAGACAGTATGCAAGGCTACATACAGATGGAATTGAAAGTGCTGAGATTTCAAGTGTGCTTTACTGCGGTCCTGCTGAACATCTCACTTGGCTTTGGGCTCAATGGCTCAAAGGATCAGAATTTTAGACTGTGAGTCGTAATAAGTTTATCATATGAGATGAATATTGGGAGATGCCACCAACTCGAGAAAAAAAAGGAAGGATACCTGATAGGTAGTGGCTACTATGACTATTTTTGCAAGTTAGTTCTGTGTAGTGTGTGTTGTTGTATTTAGTTTGGGTCTTGTGTTTCCTTTTGCTACTCACTCACTGCAAAATGTATGTGTGTGTATAGACATAGGACAGACAGGGGAGAAGTGTGTACCATAGCACCAAGAACTGCAACTCCAACTCGAAGCCTCAAGCCCTTTTTCATACTCTTCTGCATAACGATAGCAACAAATATATCACAGAGATAGGATCAAGAAAAGATCAGTCATTAGACATCAGACCAGACCTTTCTAATACACATTGGAATTGGAAAAGAGCGTACGTGTGGAGCGTTAGGACACTCAAAAAGACTCTTCAGACTCGTCAGTAGACCTGGCAGAGAGCTCATGAGAGCCTATAGTGTTCTCTTCACTGTTCGTATTGTTAGTTGGCTTTCTTGTTTTGAGGGCTGCAGTGGGACCAGGGCAGAGAACAACTTGTTACAAGTTACAAGGAAGACAGAGAGAGTGCTTGCCGTCTGTCAGAAGTTAGTGTGCACATTATTTACCTGTATAAATAATGTTCTTCGTGTGTGTGTAGTACTTTGCATTACTTTGCTAATGTCTTAGGTCCATATCTGCTCTTTTTTGTATCATTTCGATTTTTACATTTTTACAAAAAAAAATTATACAAAACTACATAACTGACAGTGTGCATATGTGTGAGTGAGTGTGTGTGTGTGTGTTTGTGTGTGTTTGTGCGAAACCAAAATGTGTCAAGTGATGGTATTTGTTTACTTTCTGTCCAAGTTGCGCCAATGACTCTGTAGTTGGTTGGGTAGTGTGTAAAGTCAAACTGTGGTGAGTTATCTTTATTGCAGAAAAAAACGTGTCTTTTGAGGTTTTTCCAGTTTTCTCCCCAAAAGTTGTATTCGCTTTACTGATCAAGTTGCAATTTCGAATTAAATTAACATCCTTCTAATGCGTAGCTCGTGAACGTCAAAAGATAAAATTAAAGGAGAAGGAGAAAAGTATTGATAGCTAAAGCTGTCGTTGATCGAGTTGAGATCATGTAAATTGTCTCTTGATTGACAAGATCAAGGCTTTGGCTCTTATCTAGAACAGATTTTCGAGAAAACACGTGCTGTTGGGAGCATGACAGGAGGATAAATTTTTTGATTTTTTAAAGAAATAGATAAGCGTCTGTACTACAAGGAACGTTTTGTTTCAATTCACTTTCGGTTAATAGTTAAAGTTGAAGTGGTATTGTTTTTCAAGCTATATATATGAAAGGGAAAAATCGAACTTGTTACATACCTACAGCAAATACTCAATCCAGGGGCTTCAAGTATTGACATGGATATGAGAAGTTGAGCAGGTTTGTAGTTTGTATAGGGCTGCTGTGTGTGAGCTAGGGTAGGAGGGCAACCGTTTCCATCATTCATCATTCCATGACAGTATATTTCTGTGTTACTTTTATAACTGAGGAAGTCTAGGTCTTCAGCTGTTGCCGGAAACATAAAACATAAAAATGCAGTTTTCTTTTTTTTTTCTTGTAGAAACTCTACACAATACGTATATTCTCTTCTAGTATGACTCAAAAACAGTGCGTAGTTCAGTACTTGTTTAGTTATTGAAACGTGGTGCAACTCGGATACTACTGTAGTAATTTCTTCTAAAAGTTTAGTTTACATTTTTGCTGTAATTCAGTAAGTTGTGAGTGCCCGAGTGACCCAACAAAGTTTTAACAATTAGGCAAAATTGAAAGTACCTCCGTACATGGTGCATTCATTCATTCATTCATTGACTGACCAAGCCGACATTTTCTTACGTTGTGTATACATATTATCTATTTTATCACCAGGTGAGAGCTGGTTTTTGTGAATGGTTGATCACTTGTGAGTGATAGGACGGACTCACCATGGAAAATTATCTGGAATCAAGAGACACCATCGGTGTGAATGATGCCGTTCTCCTGGGTGATGCCAGCAGCACTGAAGCTTTCAATGAGAATTTAAGGAAGCGATTCAAGGGGGATCTTATTTATGTAAGTAAATCATAATACTTTCCATGCTTTCATTTAAAATAATACTAGTAATTAGCACACTACTTATCGTCCTCAAGTCAGTGTACAAAGACAACATTTTATTCTTGCATCCCAAAGAAGGAAATTTTGGCATAATTTGTACATAGGTACTATGATATGTACTACAGCACAGGGAGTATAGTGTTGATGACTTTTAGAAATGTTTCAAAATCTGATGGGAAAGGACGTAATAGAAAATAAGGCGCTGGGTAAAGTTCAATTAATTTAACTTTCAATTACGTATGTATCAAAGCTTGGACATGTATATTGAGCCTAGCATGGGGTAGGTTGCATTGCATTGGTTTTTGTATTGTATGAAGCTTACTTACGAATAAAAATGACATGGCACTCGTCGGATTTCATTCCCTTCTGGTTTATATTTCGTTTCTTCTACTACAATATCCTGGTCTGGTCAGACTGGCCTGTTTTTACGCTCGGCTTCCTATTATTCAAGCACACACACACACACACATTTATGACATATTTAGGCATTACGTCTTGTCAATAAATTACCTCTGAGTCAAGGAAATTTTTAGTTTTACAAAGAGAAGGTGATAATTTCGAAAAGAACAGCAGGCTCATTCCACCCTCACGTCGCTAGCAATCAATAAAGAGGCAACAATTTGAGAGTGTACTTTCTGCGACGGGGTTTCCTCCTTGTTTTATTAGTTTATTACCGAGTGATAGTTTGAGCTCTCTGTCTTTTGATTTAGATTGTTTGCCTCGATTATTTAAAAACATTTTTACAGGTAGGTACAGGATCCTTTCTAGAAGCTGGAAATTGTCTCTTTTACAATCCGACTCCAAAAGTCAAGTCAGAACTTTGATTCGAATTCAAAGACAGTTTTTTAGTTAATAGTGTACTAGGCGTACGCCGGTAATCATCCTAATTATATAGCACTATAGTGATACATAACATATGCATGTATAGTTCAATAACTAATACAGCCAGCAGACGGGGAAAATGTTATCATGAAGTACTGCTAATCATCTAATCCAGACCACAATGAACAATTTTAGCTTCACTATGCAAAACTTTGAATTGCTTCGAGGAATTTATTGTGTGTCACTGCAAACAAAGCCGTTTTGTAATTTTTAAAATTTAATTGACAAATTTCAGTCCATTTCCCGACAACAGTAATGATGTATCTTGTTATCAATGTGACATGTTAAAAAGTGTGTATTGCATGTGTTCTATTGTTTTTAATTTCTTGAGCTTTTCATAAGTAGGTATAAGCATTTATCTATTTATTTATTTCCATTGTATGAGTTAGATAGAAACTTGCCAGTAACGCTAGGGATATAGGTGATAGTGCCGGTATGTTGTATGTATGTGTATGTATACATAGATCCCTTCTGCTTTTGAAGGCTCTTTTTTTCCACTGTTTCCCCTAATCTCTGTAATCAGTTCAATTCAAGTGGAAAGTAACGAAATCTTCAAAGCAGGTATGTAGTGGAACATATATCATGTTTTTAAATACTGCTGTAGATAATCAGCTTCAATAGATCCCTGTACTATTCCGTGTCTACTGGGGCGAATTTAAATCTCAAGTTAAATACGTATTACACGCTAATCGTAAGAGTGTCATCGAGTTAATAACATTACTGTAGTGAATAGAGTCCAATCCTTGAATAGGGTTGTAGTTATACGTATCTATACATTATATATGTACTGCCTATGTGAGGAAAATTGTTACTGTCGTTTCACTTCATTGTAGAATTAGAATTGTAGCCTGTGGCCCGTGTACTGATAGTGTATTAGTGTATTTTGTGTATAGGTATAGATATAGGTATATAGTGTCAGGGTGTCTTATTTATTGTGTATGCGTGAGCGTACATATACACGTGGAGACCAAGGATTATCTCTCGGTGGCCTATTTTATATGATTTCAATTTATATTCTGCATCAGCTCACTTTCATTTACTCGACGTACCTGTCTTACTATATTACTATACAGGTAGGTATGCACACCAATCCGTTCATGTTGTGACACCCCAGCAAAAAAAAAATGACTTGTTTCCAATCCATTCTATTCTATTATACTCTATTTGTGAATGTGATACCAAGATTAGCACTAATTATATTTGATACCAACTTGTTTTGATACGTGAATTAGAGGAAAATATATTATTCTTAAAATGCGGCTGCCTCGCCGAGCTTATTTATCTGTGAAAGAGCCGATTGACAGTTATGTTGATTCGACTGGTCTCGTAACCTCAATGTTTATTTTTGCATCTGAAATGATTTATGTTCCCACTGTTGTTGTGCCAATGATACGTAATCAGCGAAACCAAACTTAAATAGCAATACACACCAGCTCATGACGGTTTGTGGAAAGTTCGTGAATTTTTCAGGCTGCTCAACTTTGTTCAATTATCCATAGTGATGTAGGTGCATAGTAATAATTCTCGCTCGCACAATCAGCTTTTCCTTACAATACTTCAATGTCCTTGCTGAGGAAGCAAAATGGCCTTTTCGAAAGATTAGTAGGTATACATACGAATAGTGGCCAATCTCTTTCTCTTTATTTTAAAGAAGGGAAAAATCTAGTTTCCACAATAGCTCTAAGCCCTTTTACATACTTACCGTACATATTTCCAAAAGGGTACAAACAAACTTTTACACATCACGAAGCTGTGAAACACTACCGAGATTTAGCATTTCAAGGTAGCCAATCATGTAGAACTTATTTCTTGGCCTGTAAGGAATGTGTTTGATGTAAGAAAGGCTATTTTGTACCTTCAGTAATGTTATGTACCTACTAATGTGTCAGTTTAAATATGAATGCAGTCAACTAATTACACAGATTAGAAACAAGTTATGATAAATACTTGTCGCTATTTTTACAAATGGCACTCGTATGACGTCATCACATTTATTACCGCATCATAGACGAAATTATTTTTGGATGCATTGCATAATTGAAAGATATACATACTTACCTACATGCAAGTAATTTTTCCGAAACCGGTGGGAAGCAAGGAAGGTGTGATGGTGGAATGTGGGATACCTAGTAATCATTATTTATTGCTTTATTGCATTATAGTGAGCACAAGCGTGCCAGGAATGTTCCATTGTTGTTTAGTATAATTCTAAATTCCAATTCCAATTCAAATTTAATGCAGTTATTGTTTTCTTCGATCCCTTTTTAATATTTAAACAGGACTAATATTAGAGCGAGCATCCCCATCCTATTATATTTTGAAATCAACCTGCATGGGCTAAAGTATTATTAAATTGTATGTAAAATGGACTCTGTCCTGCATAAGCTTAGTAGCTTACTATTGTGTAGTTTCAAAAAGTAAGAACTCCATGCTGTTGTTGTGCAGTAACGTCATACTACATACCTACGTTCCGTGGACCGAGGGACTCAGGGATGAATAAAAGAGCATTCATAAATGGTCTGGTCTGGATACCTAATAATTTTTTTCTTCTTGTTGACCACGTAATTTCAGACTTACATTGGACCTGTGCTGATCTCTGTAAATCCATATAAAGAGCTTCCCATTTACGGAGCGGATTACGTGAAGAGATATTTCAACGTTAACTTCATCGAAGTGGCTCCTCACATGTACGTCTACCAACAAAAAAAAACGCTTTAAAAGCTTAAAATAATTAATATTGTGAACCTGATCTTGTACTCCACAAAAGTAAATTATAGTACCCCAGTATATCATTTGTGGTTATGGTGCTCTACAGAGAATGACAGGAAACCACTGATTAATTGTCTAACTAGAACTTTTTTTTCGAGTTCCACGCAGCTTGTAATGTATCATAAAATTAATGGAATTAAAATGGTTTTCAGTCAAAATTTAACGTAAGGCAGAGATAGAGACAGACAGAGCCTCCAATTAATATATCAGTAAATCTATTTCGCTCTACGTGCAGTAAAGGTTAATTATATGTTATTTTGTAAACGGTACAAAACCATCAGGAGTACTTTATCTCAGGACCACGTGGGGCTTGTTATCATATTTTGGATTTTATGGAGCATACGTTGAAAAACGTAGACCAAAGCCAAAAGCGTGCTCGCGTTACGTCTGACGACACCCCAAAACCCGTAACCTCTCTGCACAGGTGTCGGTATGTAGCTTTTGGCCATAGTGGCCTGCCTACTTACCGTGAGCTAGACTTAAACCTACCCATCCAAGGAAAAACTCTTAAAATTTCAATTTGTTCAATTTGTTCAATTTTCAGCTTATAAATGTTCTCAAGCTTGCTCCCTCCTTTGTAGTTTTTTGAGGCTCTTAGAGGCGGCGAGTGGCAGATTCTCAGATATTTTAGAACATCCTGAGATGAAGTTTATGCTTCTTTTAAGTAGTATTCACTTAGGCATCGAATCAGCTGGTCAAATTTTGAGTGTCGAATAAAGACGTAGCAAAAAAAAAGCCGAAGTAAACGGGAAAGGAAGTTTCCATGAAGGAGTAAGGGAAGACAAAGGGATGTGAATGTAATAAAACCAAAAAGTAGGCAGATGGATAGAAAAAAAATAAAAGCTTGAGTTTACAAATCGTTGGCAATCAAAAAGCAGTAAATTTTTGTTACAGACTCTTAATAGTCGCTTTGAAAGTTGAGTCAAAAGTCCTTAGAAAGAGAATAGTAGGGAGCTCTCCGTATAAGTTACTTACTCATTCATTCATGTAAACTACATCAGTGACTGTATGTATCCCTGTTGCTTGTGGTTTCAGTTATGGGTTGACTGACAATGCGTACAAGCAATTGAAGGAAGAGAATCGCGATCAATGCATCCTGATTTCAGGTGAGCCGCTTAATTATTATAATCAAAAAGTCTTAAAGGAAAACGTTCCTCTGTTCCTCCACTACTCAGCGCATCATCATAACATCAGAGGCATTATATCATTAAGTTGATGACATCTGCTAATGTTCCCTCGTTACAACTATGCTTGCTCGTCCACCGACTCTCAATTGTCTACTTACTAAAGATGTGACGAGAGTTGGCACATGTTTTTTATCCTTACTGCTTTACAGTCTTTTGGGGAATCATTCTTGTTCTATTCAGCTCGTATAATTTATTACTATTATTACAACATACGTTAGAATTATACTCTCTCAAGTCCCTTCCTGCAGACACGTTCTTACAGGATTAATTGGAAAATGAAAATCTTGGGATGATTTTGTATGCATAGCTTGTTCCTATATAGTTCCTAATCTGGTGAACCACACGTTCATTTTTACGCAGGTGAGTCTGGCTCAGGAAAGACTGAGGCTTCCAAGAAGATTCTTCAGTACATTGCGGCTGCCTCTAAAAACTTTCCAACTATTGAGAATACGAAGGACAAGCTCCTTCAGTCCAATCCTTTGCTGGAAGCCTTTGGAAATGCTCAAACCAATCGTAATGATAACTCCAGTCGATTTGGAAAGTACATGGATATTGAATTCGACTTCCGGGTCAGTTTATTACAAATTAATTCATATTAATTATCACGATGATGATAATATGCATAGTACTTTTTGTTTTTCATGCTTCTCCCTTGTTAAGCACTTTACTCACCTCATAACGAGTCATATAGTATGCTGCCAAGTAAGTGTTTTCACATGGCAGAGCTACTATCCATATACGATTGCGTGACTATTTTCTAATTAGCTTGAGCGGGTGGGTGTTGCGGCAGGTGGAGAATCATCAGCTGAAAAATAACGAACAATATGTTTTTTTTTATATATTTATACAAAAACAGGGCAGTCCAGTTGGAGGCCATATTCTTAATTACCTTCTGGAGAAGTCTCGCGTCGTGGTTCAGTCCAAAGGTGAAAGAAACTTTCATATTTTCTATCAACTAGTTTCTGGGGCTGATGAGTCTTTTTTGGACAAATTGCAATTGACTCGTAATACCGCGGATTTCCACTACCTCAAGCAGGTAGGTTTAATGGATACTAATCGATGCTCAGTTTTACGAGTGATTGCTTTGTTTATGAGTGTGCAAATGGCAAATATGCTCTGTCAACATTTCGATAATTTCATTATTATTTGAGCAATGGCTTGTAGTAGTACATGTGTAGTTGTAAACGACATCTTTCAGACTAGGGAATTGGGGGACTTTGTCAAATGATGGGTGCATTTGTCCACCATCTGGCAAATATTACGTAAATTGAACAAGCAAGGGTCTTGTGAATGTACTATATCACAAGTAGGAAATGGGATAGCAGTCTAGTGTTAAGTTGTAAAAAATGGTAAAACTGAGCATACACAACATCAGTTGTGGTTACAAAATTACCCAGTGAATGGGACACCCTCGAAGGGGGAAATTCCATGCAGCAGAAGGCAAACGGATAAATGGTAACATGGGTATTATTCAGTGATTCCACTGTCATTGTCTTAAGAGTACGAAATTCATTTCAGACCGCAATGGAAGCTACGTATCGTCGCTTAAGACGCAAACTGATACACATCCTGTTTTGGCTAAAATCATCAGTTTGCTTTGAGCCAAAAGTGGGATGTGTAACTTTTTGCTCCTTAAAAGTCGACATGTAATATTATCATTGTGCAAAATCAACTAAAAAGTGTTTCCAATGCTAATTGCCAACTGATGTGCCTTGGATATTGTGCCGGGTAATGGACTCAAGCTTCAATTGTAGTGTTTAGGTGCGGAGAATGAACCCGAAAAATTAGAAGTGGGTCGTTTATTATAAATATACATATACATATGAGTGAATGGTGATTGTGCAAGTCTGTGATGATAAGTTTGATGTGCCCTATGGTCTCGTTCTGTGTTCATTTCTGGACTCTGGGCGGACAGCAATTAATGATCTTTTATCCATATATGTAGGGTAATGTGAAAAGTTCAAGTTCGGAGGACTCAGCACAATATCGAGTTGTAACCAGTGCTATGGACACAGTGGGATTTACATCCAAGGATAAGATGGAGGTTTTTCAGATCGTGGCTGCTGTTTTGCATGTTGGCAATGTATTATTTAAACAGGAAGGGACCGTTGGGAAGGTTACATCCCACGACAGCATTGCCTCAGCTGCTTCGGTAAGGACACCACACCACTGTAATATTACATTAAAACTCATGTACTTGTCGCATATTACTAAAAACACATGAATACATTACTACTATGCAGTTCAGAGCCCCTTATGTGCTATTACAGCATGCCCGGGCATGAATATTAAAGTACTCACGGCAAAATCTGCACGTCAGAGATCTTACTCTTACATATATGTTTCTTAGTGGTCCAGTATAATAAAGTAGAAAGCATTGCATGAGATTACATCCTTTGCGTTAAAAAATGATCTACAGAATCTAATGTTCTACTCTGGTACTTTTGCTTTTGTATCTACTTGGCTTAGGTACTTTGAGCCTCACTAAATCTGAGAGTGTTATGAGTAAATAATAATTGCATTTCTACCCGTTTAGAACACTCCACTTCTGTCAGCATCTCATTCTTGTGAGAAGAACATGTGCATGAATATGTATGAGAAATTCGAATGTTTTGCCTCTTTTGAGCCTTCAGTTTGACTTTGACTATCCTCGTATCTGTATGTATTTAAGTAGGTACATATCTACAAACTTACCCATGTTTCACGAGTACTAACAACTCGTCCTTCGTGTAGCAGAGCAGAGTAAAGTAGAGTAGACACGTCTGGAATTCTGTTTTGATTCAATTCTACAGGATGCGCAATGCAATGCTAATTTAATATTTTCTAGGCTGCTGTAGAGATTAAAGATAGCCTTAACGATATAAGAATGTGCCCTGTAACTTTTGACGGAATGTATAATAATAATTGTTGGCTGGACAGTTGCTGGGATGCACGGTGGAGAAGTTAACGAAAGCATTTACGTTCCGAACGATTGAGGCTCGTGGAGAATTGGTCACGTCACCCTTGACACACGACCAGAGTTTGTATGCTCGAGATGCTCTCTCCAAAGCTGTCTACGAGCGATTATTCTCCTGGCTTGTAAATAAGTTGAACGACTCCCTCCAGTCCAGCTATGAGGGGAAGAGGACGCTCATGGGAATTCTGGACATTTATGGCTTTGAAATATTCGAGTCCAACAGGTGAGAAGATGGAACTTTTTGTTTGATTTTTTTTACAAGCCTTTCAATTACATCGCAGCTCAAAAGTCAAAAGTTGTCAGTTGCACGTTTTATTTTATTGACGGCGGTGGTTCACTCGAGACGCATTAATTATTGTAATGTGCATGTATATGTAATAATATAGTAGTAGTGATGAGATCGAGAGTCGATACAAGGCTACAGATGATAGAGTTTTTGTCTTCTTCCCCTTTTGTGTACAGCTTTGAGCAATTTTGTATCAACTATTGCAATGAAAAACTTCAGCAACTGTTCATTGAGCTCACATTGAAGTCTGAGCAAGAGGAATACCGCCGAGAAGGCATCGAGTGGGAGCACGTTGACTACTTTAATAACAAGGTCATCTGTGATCTTATTGAGGAGAAACATAAAGGTTGGCTCCTTCATGATTAGCATGTATGATTTATTTGTTCAAAATTTGAAGTATAGAAATGTGTAAATATTGCTTTCTTTACTTGTGTTCGTACTCATAGGCATCATCTCCATTCTGGATGAGGAGTGCTTGAGACCCGGTGACGCCAATGATTTTAGCTTTATGGAAAAAATGGACAAAGCTCTTTCTTCCCATCCTCACTACATAAGTCACAAAGTGGCCAGCAATGCTGTTCGCAAATCCCTTACACGAGACGTAAGTTAGTTTGCCCTGTCAAAAAATAGAAGTTGCTACTTCTTAATGGTTCACACCGTCAAAGATGCAAATGCAGAATTGCATGTGTGAATGCTCCCTATTTTTATTGAACTTTGGTTTGTTTGCAATTCGCAATAAAATTATATTGTGTGACAATGAATTTGATTTGGGAAATTGGTAATAATTTTACAGTAAGGAAGGTTAAATTCCATGTTTTGTTTCTCACATCTTTGTAGGAATTCAGACTTCAACATTATGCCGGGACCGTGACTTACAAGGTGCATGGATTCCTGGATAAGAACAATGACTTACTCTTCCGTGACTTGAAGGAAGCTATGAGTCAGTCCACGAACAGTATTTTACAGGTACAGCTATATACATATACCTATAGCCACGGCACTCTCATGTCTATTAATATTTTGCTAGCCCTTTCCAAGCGTGAAATTAGACACCATATTGTGTGTTACACCAGAGAAGCAATGTAGACATCCATCTTCTTGTTCTTTGCTACCAAAATCTTCCTCAATTGTATCAAGTATGCGTGAAAGGCTGTGGACGTCAGTATCGAACCATGCGTAGCCTTCCGGTGGATCCCAGTATTATTACTACCAATGAGTGATTATTCCTGAATATGTTCTCATTACTTTGATGATTTTCTCTGTGCTGTAAATCCACTGCCCTGCCACAGATAATTGGTCGTATAAGAAGTTCATAGATTTCCTATGTTTAGAACACCTGCTTCCATGTCAACAATGATAGGTTTAGTGAATGGTGTGACATACGAGTATTATGTAGTACATGCATAGGTGTGTCTACCTTCCATTCCAAATCTTTACATTAATCAAGTATATAGGCGTGAAGGATCATCATGGAGCTACTTCGCATGAGCTTTGCTAGATTTCCAATTTTATACAGATTCTATATATGAATTAGGTAAACTAATACCTACTGTGGCAAGAAGGTGCTACTCCATTTAATAGCTCGATTTCGATTCTACCACACTATATTGGGCCTCATGGGAGTATTAGCGAGAAATAAAACCGAAGATTGTCAATATCTCCTTGTAGCCAGTTTGGTTTAATGAGTCTTTGATCCTTTTTTCTTCCAGAGTATTTTCCCCTTGAATGAGCTACAGAGGAAAAAGCGTCCTGAAACAGCCTCAACTCAGTTCAAGAGTAGTTTGAGTGAGCTGATGGAAATCCTTATGTCCAAAGAACCATCTTACATCCGCTGCATTAAACCTAATGAGTTTAAGAAATCATGTAAGTGTTTTTCTGCTTTATTTGATCTTTTATAGCCCGTATTTACATTAATCTTACTGCGTATGTAAAGGGATTTATTATTAGTCTTGTGCGTGTACAAGGCTAGTAGTTTAGCTTTAGCCTTCTATTTATAACTACCTACCTATATTGCATATAAACTCTACCTTAAACATACTGCATAGCTTTTTGCATAATATTCTCTGAAATGTGAAGCCGTGAAGCATCTGTGCTGTTTTAGCGTAGCCGTCTGGAGCACAAGCATACATGTGTAGCTTCGTATGCTCTGGATTTGGCTTCCCGATTGCGTTAATGTAGTGTAGGTATTTCAACTTTAAACTTCGAATGCTTTCAGTAGTTTCAGTGTATAGTAATCAATGATAAGAAAAGTTGGACATGAGATATTATTAAGGCTTGACTATCAGCCTGTAAATTCCTAGTTTTGGCAGTTGTACTAAAACGTTTATGCCAGGCAGTGTGTATTGATTTAAAGTTGAGCAGGATTTGTACCAACACTAATAGTTGTTAGCTTGAAGCAGTGATAAGATGAAGATTCAAAATCAGTCGTCGTAATTTTCCCCTTGGAAGAGAAATCTTGGCAGACGATCACTTGAAGGTAGGCAGTTGAAGTTGTTAGTTATCGGCATTGCATGCAGTCTGGATGCAGTGCCACACAACACAAACCATTATATTACAATACAATGCAATGCTACGGGGAGCTTTTAATTAAGGAAAAAGCTAACCTTATCTCTAAGTATACATAGTTTCGACTACTTCCAAGAAAATCTTGGGTGGCTACTAAGTCACTCTCTTCCATTGATTTAGTGCAGAAAACAAATGACAACATTTACGGTCATAAATTTTGATACTCGTGGCATATTTTGAATTGGGCAGACTTAGACTCCTCCGCCAGCACACGGGAGTACAAAAAGGGTAAATATGTAGAAATAAATTCAAAGGGTGCAGACGTAACATCCAATGAAAAATGGAATAGGAAGAAAACGATGGAAATAACCATTGACATGCATAGTTCTGTTGTGAAATTTAATGTGAAGCTTTTAAAAGCAAAGATTAGTTATTCATTTTGAAGTGGCATAAGATGGCAAGATGATCCCTTACAGGACAGGGGCTCCAAAATAAATTGAAAAATAACTTGGACCACTAGAGCTGACTTCTCATTTAGGCATCGAATCAGTGGCCATGCTGCCTTTGCCTAGGCATTACATTAGTGTGTTTTTTTCTGTCAAAAACTAAATAGGTATTGTTGTACCTGCTTCGATACATGTACATATGTATATTTAGCTAGTCAACATATTCAGTTAGGGATTTTCGGATTTGGTAGATGATGATGCTAGTATGTATATAATGTACTTTACGCGGTTCCTATCTCAAAACTAGAGTACATACACAGAAAACACTTGTTTCGCACCAACCCGATAAAAAATTTGTATCTCTTTACGTATTCGTTGCATGCTTTGATTTAAGAATCTGGATAAAAGATCTGACAAACGGTGATATGGTTCATGCTCTCAAGTTTTGGTTTGTTACGCTATTTTATCACAGAATCTAAATTTACACTTGAAGAAATATTACTGTATACGTATGTAGGCATTCTGAAGCGTAGGTGGGTAAGGAAACCCAATTGAGGATGGGCTGCAGTACTATTAACCTATAATTATAACTGCGTAGGTATACTAATAGTTAATAAACACATCAATAAAAATAGACAATAACAACCTTTAATTTAAAGAGTACAAATTGACTACCCCTTTTGAGTAAACAAAACACGTGCTTGTTTAAAATAATGATTTTCCAGTATGTATATGAGTTAAGTTGTAAGTTAAATTTGATTGATTTTCATTCATAAACTTTTTTATTTAATGATTTGAAACAGCCGTCTTTGATTTGGAAATCGTTGAACATCAAGTCAAGTATTTGGGGCTTATGGAAAATCTACGAGTTCGACGTGCAGGCTTTGCCTACAGAAGACCATACGAACTTTTCCTCCAGGTATTTATATTTATTATTATTGTTAAAAGATTACAGACCTAACACCGGAAATGTGAGTGCTATTAATGAATGTCCAATTATACATCTCTTATGTAATTGTAATACGTAGTGTTATTATTTAATGCTATTTGTAGCGCTACAAGAGTCTGTGTCCAAAGACCTGGCCACATTTCAAGGGTAGTGATCGAGATGGGGTGGACATTCTTATGAAGCACTTGGGGTATAATCAGGATCATTACAGAATGGGAAAGTAAGTTTATGATTTGAGTTTATGGTTCTAAATTTGAAGAAAAAACAAAGGATGGAAGCAGAAAGAAGAGCGTTCGTTCTTGTAATTAATTAATTAACTACTGTTTTTTATAAAAATAGAACCAAGATCTTTATACGTCATGCGCAAACCTTATTCGCAATTGAAGATCGCTTCCAACTGCGAAAGCGCGAACTAGTATCAAAGATCAAGGCTCGTTGGAAGGGACAGAAACAAAGGAAAGAATACTTACGACTCCGGCATTTGGTCATCATCGCTCAGAAGTACGCGAGGCGATTACTGGCTAAGCGGGCAGTTGCGAAGCGTAAATGGGCATCAAGCGTCATCCGAGGGTGAGAATTAGTTTAAATTGAAAAAAATTATTTATAATTTAATTTACTGTACTATTTAAAAATACCGCTTGAATAAAACTAAAATGTTTATGGTTGATCCCAGGCTTATTAAATTATTTCTAATTGCAGGTTCGTTCGTGGCTTTATTAATCGTAACAACGAAGTTTCCGAGGCCAATGCAAAGTTCCTTCAATTTGTTCGTCATCAGTTTTTGCTAAGATTAGTCAAAGCTTTGCCAAATGTAATTTTACGGCATGATCGCCTATGGCCTGAAGCTCCACCATGTGCCCTTGAAGTGAGCTATTTTTGCATAATACATTGCACACTGGTCGAATCGTCGATTATTTTGTCTAAAAGTAAATGTGTAGATAGTCCATTTTATTGTAGATTTATCGTTTACA
>JAQFZC010002634.1:0-22062 GCA_034695205.1 Dicyrtoma fusca
CAAGCCGAATCCATCCATCGGCTGAGTTGGTTGAACTGCCTCTCCATGTTTCTCATCGAATCGTCGATTTCCGCCAGCTGCCCCCATGGACGACGAGTGGATTGCCCCCAGGGGGTCAGTCCCCTGCCAGGGGCTTGGCTAGTAAACGGACACGAGCTTCGTGATGGGCAGAGCATTTTCGAATAGTACGATTTCTAAAATAAAAATGGACTACTCTTTAATTTTCTTGGTTTTTAAACAAATTCAACCGACTGCTCAGTGTAATCTTCTATTATAGACACACGACACACTACTAATTTAAAATCCACAAATGGAACGTTTTAAACAAAACACTGAAAACAAAGTAATTTTGACAAGAATTTTATAATAATAATAATAATAAAGAATTCGAATACCTTACCTTTAAAATCTAAAAAAAAAAGTATTGCAAAATCGCTCGTATAAACTTGAAGTGATGTCTGTATCAGAGTTCTTTTTAGTATTTCTCACTTTCGTACTAACACGAAGCACAATAAGCTTTGAACTGATTGTTCGTATACCTTTATTTGTGTGGTAAAAAAGAGATGTGTAATAACACTGTTAGAAATAATGTTTTCTGTTGCACACTTCTTGGCTTGTCAGAAACTACAGCACAGTGGCTTCAGAGCTGGAAGGTCTGCTTTATATAGGCTCAAGCCAGCTCCGACGTGGTATTAACTGGAAAGTACGCGAATGAATGCGAAACTTCGAGATCACGGGAGTTGCTTCCTTATGGCATGTACATACGTACTCACGTTTCCCCAACCGACTGGCGCTTTCGGGATGTTTCATTGAGGCTTTGAGGCAGGGAGACGTGAGACCAATCCTATTAACAGTAACAACAGGCAGAGTGGGATGAGAAATAGGAAGGTGCCAGGTAGACGGAGAATATTCCATACGTCTCTAGCCTAGACTCATTTTTTTTATTTATTCAGCAATTCAACTGAAATTCGATGATTGAACATATTAAAGCATACAACTACATATTAGTACCTACTTACGTATCAGGAATTCCTTCATGCAATAATACTCATTAATGTATCCTTACCTAAATTAATTCGGTGTTATTTCTAAGTGGAAATGGAAATATTTACGTACAAGTACCATAATAAAATGTGTTTAGCAGATAACTTGAAGCAAAATGGCAAAAAAAAAATGCACTATTAATCTTTCTTGTGAAATGATCTTTCAAATAAATTATGTTTTTAAAAGTTACTGGATTTCGGTTTCGAAAATCTGGAGTACCCTACAAACCCCATTATTATGGTAACTATGCAAAATAATGGGAGTGAAAGTCCGATTGGAAATTCAAGTGTATGCGTGAAGCGTATAGTGACAAATCCTGTCACGATGACAATGGAAAAGTCTAGAAGTACCAAATAAGGAATAATTAGTTGAAATCCGTTATATAGCAGAGTATTTAAAAGCGTTAGGGATTTGCAGATTTTAATCCTCCTTGTTAGTAAACCAAAGTTGCCGATTATCGACAGAAAGGAAGTATTCGGGAACGACAAACACGGATTCGTTTTTAATTGCACAATGAGTAACTCAAAGACTGCCATCATGTGAAAAATCGTAAATAGCAAAGCACTCCAGCATTTCATTGGCACAATGAACTCGTGGAAGTAAACCGGAATCATAATGAATAAAAAGTTTCTATGTGAATGTGGAAGCAAGGCATACAAGTTGCTTGGGACATCTTTGTTGGGGTAGAATAAAAGTGGATTGGCCACTGCGAGCAAGTAGCAGCCAAGGAAGCAAACCATTAAAATGAAATCAGTGTACGTACGGCTTTTATTGTTTTTTGTAGAAAGCAACCGGTTACCTTGACGACATTGAATCAGTAGCAAAGCCAAGATTTGCGGGAATGAAGTAACGAGTATTTGTCTTGGAATCCCATTCGTAAGGGATGACATTGTTGAACAAGTCAATTTGAACTAGCTTTCAGAACTCCATCTGGTCCCATGACCGACTTGATCTCCGTCGTATTCACATCCTTAGGTAAAGTGAAGTTCCTGGAGACTTCCTGGTAAATCCGAGAGCTCCCATCCTCCGACTTTTGCTCCGTCTTGGCCTCAATCTTCATGACCCGGTCCTTCAGGGACACCTTCACGTTCTCGGGCGGGAAGTTGTCGCCAAGTGGGACGCTCAGTTAGTACTTCTTGTTCCCATCTTTGTCCTCAACAACTTGAGGACGCAAGACGTCCGTCCAACGGTTGACAGAAGAACTTAAGTTGTCCTCATGGACTGGTCGTCCACCGCCGTGCCGACCTGAGTTCATCCACTGGTTGAGTTTATTGAACTGTCTCTCCATGTGTCTGAGAGTGTCGTCCATTTTAGTCAATTCACTCCAAGAATACGGCGGACGCTGTTGTTCAGTCCTCCCAGGGGGTTACTCCCCAGCAGCCATGGGCTTTACTGGTTTGTTGGCGTGATCTTCTGGGTGGAAAAAGCATTTTTGATAGGATGGCTTCTGATTTCTGAAATAACAAAGATTCCGCATTTTCATTATCTCACTTTTCAAAAAATCTAATTAACAACACAGTTCATTCTTGAACAAGGTAAACAGTGTGAAAAGGGAACTACAATACAATAAGTGTGTCCCTGTGAAACAATCTAAATTATTTAAACTGAATAAGCTGTTTTATTTAGATTATGAAAACTGGTTAACTAATGGCTTTATAAAATCAATATAATAGCAAAATAAAAATTTATTTCCAAAAGAGTACGTTGTGAGTGTGTTTTCCTATTTCTAACAAGATAAAAATAACTAATCTTCAAAGATCTTCAAAATACTTACGAGTACGCAGCTGCACGTTTAAATCGCAGTTAAGTGTAATCCAATCGTAGTATTATTATTACTGTGTTAAGAATTTCCTCCTTTATTCCAGCAAAATGTTCTCTCCGCAGTTGGTAGTGTTGTTGTTGTTATGCGTTCACGGTTGCCGTCTCGTACGTATATAATTACTACATTTGACAGAAAGAAACTGAATCGGTTCTCAAACTGCGACGCATCCCATCAACATCTTTTGACACGCAGTTTCTCACTTACATACATTGGAAAGTTTGGGAGTGCATAGTAGAAATGAATTCTCTCGGCTTATTTGTGTGCCTTGAGATTGGTTTATACGGTTTCCTTACCTTCAGCTCATATCGGTAGAGAACCTTTTTTATGCCATTTTGTAACAAGAAAACACATCTACCGTAGTACATAGATATTCAGTATAAAATAGAGGAGGTGGATAAAAGAAAAACGAAAATATTAATGTATATAGTATATAAGGATATGGACGAATAATTAAATAAGCGGTCTACATAGAGTTAACTGCTGTCTGTTGAAAGGCTGGCCATGGGATTGGTTTAGCTCGATTTGTGGCACTAGTCGTTCTACTCTACGTGTACGTAATTATTATTATCAAATAATTATGTTTTTCCTGTCGGGGCATTTGAGCCTAGGAAGGCGTCTACATATAATTACTGAAACGATTGACAGCGATGAATGGAAGTCACAACCAGCTCATGGTATGCAAGATATTCGTTTTTGATTTTGGTAGTATTTCTTTTGGATAAGTGTGCAAGTCGAAGGTCCAGAGGATCACCATGGAAAAAACTGCACTTTGAAATGCGATTATTATTGGGTATTACAAACACCATTGCTACTTTTATGTAACGCAATTGTTCCTTGGTGATCTTTTATTTATCATTTTTATTTGATATCAAATCAATAAGACATCATTAAATGGAAGGGATTTTTAATTAATTTACTAAATCGATCGAATAATCTAAACGAACGAGGTAACAAAAGCCACAACTCTTCTCTAGATTTCACTTTTCTTCCTTTGTTTTTTGACTCGTACAATTGAAGTTCATAGGCACTAATTACTGATATTATAGTTATTTATAGATTTTAAAATCAATACAGTATACCTATGTGTATGCAACGAAACTCGCGTTTAATTTTATGTACAGTTTTATAAACAAAATGTAAAACATGTTTATTGTCATGTAACGGAAAACTTGTAACTAAAACAAAAAATAACTACTACTGTTCAATAATAATAATTTGTTTGTTAAACATCTTAAGCCAAAACTTTTCGTAGAATAGGGTTATTCAATATTATAATCAGCAGTCACTAAATTGAATAAAAACAGAGTATTCCGTCATTCAACAGATCTATTGTCTAATACCGTTGTTGACAAATGACACTTTTAATTAACATCCTTTAAGTTCGTCTCAGATTCTAGTAGAGACCAGGAAGAGCTTCTTTCGTAATCCTTTACTTCCACTCCATGGTTTCCAAGATTTCTTCTAACCTGATCACATGCATCGATTAATTGTTTCCGCTCTTTCATTAATTCCTTTCGCTTAGGCTTATTAGCTTCGTCAGACGCTAAAGAGAAAGAGCGTACAGATTGTCTAAAGTCAATAAGTTCCTGAAGAATAGGTTCTAAGCTTTTGGAATAATCTTGCACTTTCACTCGTTGACTTTCTAGCTGGAAGCCCATATGGGAAAAAAAATTACGGACAAAGCTTTGGGATGCTAGGATTAGTTCGTAATCTACGGCATCACTTATGGCACTAGAAGTAGAAGATGGTTGAACCCTTCGATTAAATTCACTTACAAAAACAGTAAGATAATTGAGCGCTGAAGCAGTATCAAAGTCATTACAAAGGGCATCTTCAATCTCTGCTTCTGTTGCAGCCAATTTATTCCACAAATATTCCTTTGAATCGCAGTCTAAAGTTACTTTCTTCGATCCGTCTAAAATAGCACTACAGTCTGTAAGAAAATTTAGAAACTTCCTTACAACGGTTTTTGAATTATTCAAAGCTTCCGGCGAAAAGAATAAATGACTTCTATGATTGTGCATCATGCATAGCATTCGCAATGAGTCTGGTGAGTAATTCTTTAGAAATTCGGATATTTTTAAAGTGTTTCCCAGAGATTTGGACATTTTCACTCCATCTTGCATTGTTAAATGGCCTGTGTGAATCCAATGGGTCACCCACTTATTCAGTCCGAAATGCGCACAACACTGAGCCTCCTCATTCTCATGGTGAGGAAACATCAAATCCGTTCCACCGGAATGTATGTCCAGACTTGTACCAAAATAATTACTAGCAATGACGGAACACTCAATATGCCATCCAGGGCGTCCTTGACCCCAAGGGCTCAACCAAAATGGTTCCTTAGGCTTTGAAGCTTTCCACAGAGCAAAATCCCGCTTATTCTTTTTCATCTCTGCATTTCCTGTTTCTTGTGCATCGTCATCAGTCATTGATGTGAAAATGCCGTAATGCCTGTAAGCAGCGGTATTAAAATAAACACTTCCATCGGAGGTAGAATAGGCAGATCCATTGGAAATCAGCTGTTCAACAAACTGTATAATCTGAGGTATAAATCTGGTAACTCTTGCACGAATGCTTGGAGGCTTTACATTCAGATCCACCAGTTCATTGACAAACTCCAGTTCGTACTTTTTAGTCAAAGTATTCCAGTGGACTCCTTGTTCATTAGCTCTCTTAATAATCTTGTCATCAATATCAGTAATTCCCATCACTTGAAGGACAGTATAATTCTGGCGTTCCAAAATTCGTCTAATGATGTCTAATCGGATGTAGGAACTTGCATGACCTATATGAGCTGAATCGTACACAGTGGGACCACAAGCGTACCATGAAATGTGATTCTTTCTATGCGTTTTGAGAAGAACATTCTTTCCCTTTCGATCAGCTAGGGCATCCCAAATTTGAACCTTGGCTTTAGAATGAAGCGTTCCCAATAATATTCTCATTGTAAGAAAGCCTGTAAGCTGTACAAAACAAATAGAATATTATTATTAGTTTTAACATACTGCACAAAATCAAATAGTTCTAAAAACTGACTACATCCATTTTATCATTAAATGAAAATAAAATCAGTTTAAAAATAATATATTTGCATCCCAAAACAGTCAGGTAACGGATACTAGTAACTCTAAGTTTTATGGTGTAGGATTGTAATAATTATATTCAGAATCACCATTTGAATTGGAAAAAAAATACTATTCACAATTTTAAATCATTATTCCGGCTCCGGCCATCCGGAATCCTTGATAACGAGATAATTATTGAAAAAAATAGAAAGTTTAGTCAGTCTTTGAAACAAAAAAAAACTTTAAAAATTCCGGTCACCGGTCTCTATTATTTTGGAACTTGGGTGACAATACGCCCTCCGTTCTACGTGTATGGTGTAGGTGTAGGCCTGATAGATTACGCCTCACAAGTGACAAGTGTCCAAGATGCATTTTAGGCAGATGCCCTGCAATCATTAAAATATAAATGTAATAATGTAATGTGTCTGAATAATAATTACATGAGGATGAAGAGGACAAAAAAGGTAATCAGCTATCCCCCCGTATCCGATTCCGGTGTCAAACCTACCTCAGAATAATTTGGTTAATCCCCGTCTTTATTGTACACACTCACAGTTAACAGCCCACAGTCTATCCGTTCCTATTCTCTTTGACTAGAATTAGAATTAACAATATTTCACGGTGCAGTAATGCAATTGACTAAAGTCACTCGGTCACAATACGGCTATAAAAAAAATAAACACATGAGGTCTATCGTCTACATGTATTCAGTGCAATTTGAATCTGTGAAGTGAATCTGTCTGCTTTTGAATTTGGAAAGAAGATCATCTGGTGCTGCTATCAGGTTTTAGGAGCAGTGTACAGCACAGCAGTCTGCAGTGTGTTGTTCGTAATTAATGAATTACATTTTCTGAATAAATCATTTTCATGGGAGGCCAAACGTATAGAGATGCTTAAATAAAACTCATTACAAACCATGATTACATTAAACTGCATTACAATACATTGAATCGGAATGCACGTTTATTTCGTTCCAAATCACCCAATCAAACGTAAGCAACTACTAGTATTGTGATTTCATTTTATTATTTTATTATTCCAATCCAACAATCCAAGTCACTGATCATCGTAGAAATATGTAGAAAGTCTTATAACTAGGTATTAGTCGGTATGTATCGGAAAAAGGAAATATATTATTATATAGATTGTAGTAGTGTAACTGGTATACGAATTATAAGAAATATTGAAATAGGTAATTAATATTATAGAAATAATAACAACGGAAACTACTAAATACCATATAATTACATACCCACAAAAATAGCTACTCAAAATATATAGGAAATTCATTGTTAGGAACATTTGCAGTTACAATTAAGGTAATTTTAAGTCTTTTGGATTCCGTACAAGTCTTAAGAAATTCATTGCTGAACGCGGCCAAGGAGGGTGACCAAAACATGTTTATTCCAAGTGAATGGGAATCTCCGTGGGCTTGGGTGGTTCGGGCAAAGCCTGCTGTGGCAACGGAGCCTCAACTTTCAAAACTCCATTCGGTCCCATGACCGACTTGATATCCTTCACGTCCACCTCCTTCGGCAGAACACACTGCCTCGACACTTCCCTGTACACACGCGAGTTCCCATCCTCCGACTTTTGCTCCGTCTTGGCCTCGATCTTCATGACCCGGTCCTTCAACGACACCTTCACGTTCTCGGCCGGGAAGTTCTCACCCAGCTGGACGTTCAGTTGGTACTTCTTGTTCCCATCTTTGTCCTCGACGACCTCAGGACGCAAGACGTCAGTCAAATAGTTGACAGGAGAAGAACCCAGGTTGTCCAATCCAAGTTCTCGTCCAAATTCGCTCCAAGCCGAATCCATCCATCGGCTGAGTTGGTTGAACTGCCTCTCCATGTTTCTCATCGAATCGTCGATTTCCGCCAGTTGCCCCCACGTGTATGGACGACGGGTTGTTTGTCTCCACGGAGACAGTCCCCAGTCAGGGGCTTGACTCGCGAGCGGGTATGAGCTTCGTGATGGGGAAAGCATTTTCGACTTCGTAAAGTTTTGTTTCTGAAATATACAAGGAAAGCACAATCTTAAAAAAATATAATTTATTACTGTGTTAATTTGTGTGAGTGTTGGTCTACAACTTGAAATGACAAAATCTGTCTCTTAAAGTTTTCAAAACAGTTGACATTTAATAAAATGTTTCAAACAAATAGTAACAAACTAATATTTTACAATGAAAATTATCTGCCCTATAATTAAATATTCAACGCTGTATTTAATTTAAGCTGATACCACAACTTACCTTCAAAATTTCAAACACTAGAAGAGTTTAACGTGTGTGCTAACTCTCAGTAAAACTGACGATGTTTCTTTTAAACTCACGCTATATATACTTTAATTAGGCACAAAAAAAGTTCTCTATTGCGACGTACTTAGGCGTTGTAAGTAAATAATTACAAAGTGATATAATATCTATAATCTGTACAACTTAGTTAAAATTGACTGCGTACAACTTTCTTAGCTCAAGTTACCCTGATGAACGGTTTGTGAGACACTGAACTGATTCGGAAGCTACGTAGTGTCGGCTTTTATATGGCGTTCTTCCCTGTGTACCTGGCTAAAGGAACGAACTGGAAAGCTCGGATAGAACTGAGATGCTTCGAGATCTTAGCAGTCGGTAGTTTCCTTATGGTATGTACATACGTTTCTCCTACCTTCTCTCAGCTTCAGGAAAAATTGAGAATAGGTGGTGAGGTTGCAGTAATGAGCAATGCATTCAGATAGCCCAGTGAAATGAAAAGGATAGATTAGGTTCTAGTAAATAAGTATGTATAAGGGATAATTATTATACTATTCATGATAAAATGATAATTAGGGTAACCGCCATTCTGCTTTTTTTCGCCTCAAAATTCTGATGTTTTGGATAAAATTGTGCTAGTTTTTGCTTTGTTTTTTCAAAGTCCATTCTGCTTTTTCTGCCTTATTTTCTAGGTTCAATTCTGCTATTATTTTCTGTTTTGTATGATTGTCAGTACTGCTTTAAATGATTTTGGCATTATGCATTATCCTGCATTATCCTCTATTATGTTTTTTAGGCAACAAAATTCTATTTTAATGTATTTTAACGAATCTATTTTTCTAATAACAATGGAAAAAAATCCTACAGTGTTTATTTTGAACATCAAAATGCTGCGTACACTCTACCAAAACCATCTGGACCGCAACATTTTCCGAAAAAGTGAAGCCATTTTTACTAGTTATAAACGCATCATTATAAATTATAATGATTGCTCACCTCATTATATGATGAGGTCCACATTTAGCCCATGTTAATTCCCTATCTTATGAAGAAACTCATCTGGACCCCATCTAGTTCACATCATTATGATACATTCTATTAACGCATCAAAATGAGGCGATTATAACGTATAAAAATGGCTTCACTTTTTTTATGATGTGATTATGATGTGGTCATTTTTTGTAGTGTACACGTATGTAATTAGTTTATTTAGTTATGCTATGCTTTCCAGTATGATCTCATAGAAACTCGCTTTCTCCTCCCCGCGGTGAGTTCATTGTTGAAAGTCAATTAGTGAGTTTCAAATCATGTTTTATACTTTTAAAAATCGAATAAACAATTTCCCTCCTTTTCTTTGTATTATTCAGGCCTTATTACATAATTTTTTGTGTGCCCTTTGCGTTATCTTACCTTAACCTAATGCTATCATTACTATTACATCTAAGCTCGATTGGAACAGTTTTATAGCATATACACATAAAATATTAAACACTTCCATTCCAACTTCCAATAATTGACGACAATATACTTAATTCAAGATTTTCCCTGGCTTTTACTTATACTAGTTTACGAAACGAAAACAATTTTATGGATGGATTACAACTGTTAACTAGTGAAGTAGGTGATTCAAACCTTTACCAAGAGTACAGCTGTAACGATAAATATGTCCAAGTATGTAGGTACTAGTGTCTATAAATTAATTTGATTGCGGTTCTGGACAGATGCAGACTTTGGTGAGACAATTTTGTAAGTCTGTAACTCAGAATTTATGTGCTTCGAGAGTGGTTTTTATTGTAATTTGCTTACGTGTAGTATTTTTAGCGACCGTCAGAATGATTATTAATCAATAAAATAGTACTTAAGTAAGTAAATAATTTTTAATTCTTTCTTCATACATGAATGAACTTCTTGAAGTACCTACTAATTTGCTGTATATAAGCTATTAAATAATATTAGTATTAAATGATGATAGTTATTATTATAGAAATTTCCTCTACTAATCAAGTAATTCATTTATTTTTTAATTTCGTGGAAACAGCTTACAATATATTCTTAATAAAATTATATTTCTTGGCCTCAAACTATCAAGCTAATATTTCAAATAAATAATGCCATTTATCGTTACAATAATTCGAGTGCGTGCTTCCCTGGTTATATGTAAGAATGTAAGCTTAAGTTTAATCATACATATTATGCAATTAAATGCTCACCATTTGGACTATATTTTCTTACTTCCGCTTTATGATGCAGATACACACAATACAACTGACGAAGAAAGAACACTGGATTTCTAACATTTATATAAAAAACAAACGTCAAAATTTTTAATAAAGGACAGTAAAAGAAGCGCACTGGCATAATTCAAACGCACAAAATAATTTAGAGAACATACAAAAATGTGCCATCATTAAACGTCTACACCATTAGTTAGTTGTATTAAGCAGGGACTTTGCATTATACATAGTATCCTTAATTAAAATCCTTCCACATTTCGACCTACTGCGCGGTATGGGCACAGACCTGCTATACACTGTACTGCTTTATTTCTGTTTAGATAAACTGATTATGCAGTAACGTACAATTTAAACGGGAGCAAGTAGAAATCGGAGCTAGATATAATTAGAATATTTAAAAATGCATGTCGATCTATAATCGTTTTCGATACTATAGTAATACAGGTTCTTACATTGAATTAGAAAATATCGAGTACTTCCCACGTTAGTTTAAACTTATGACATAATATGACATCCTTACTGTAATGTATATACTATTATTTAGTTTTGTTTTGAGAGCGTACTCCTTGATTTTTCTTTGGCGGAAGCCAACAGTGTTCTGTAAATATGGTTTTCTTGGGTAGGTACGATTTCAAATCTGATAATGTCACAATTTTTAAAGCTGAATCCGCTATTAAGTCTTTCTTGACTCCTTGCAGTCTGCAGCATATCTTAAGGTAAGCTAAATCCCATCCCGTCAAGATCTAAAAGATTAAATAATACGAAACAGACAATCACAATAAGCTGCACAACGAGACGCTAATTGTGAAAATGAATTACAACTACAGCTCGTCATATGAATGCACTTACTTTTGCCTTTTTCTCAAGAACATCAGTCTTTCCTTCAAAGTAAAACAATGGAATTCCCTTTTCCCCCTTCAACTCATTTTGTAGAACTGTGTACGGTATCAAGCAATCCTCGTTAAGACGCGTAAAACCACAACGAGTAAAATTATTTTCTTTATTCTGTCCTCCACTAGTCTCTAAGTTGTAAGCAAAGTTCAAGTAGGAATAAAATTCTTCTAGTTCGTCAACAGTCACAACCAGATCCTGCTCCGAGAAAGGTGTTTGGCCGTAAAAACCATCACAGTGCCATAGATTAATGTACGTGAGAAGTTTTGCTTCTGCTGCGGTCACCTGCAAATCACAAATTTAAACACGATAAAATGATAAATTACATTTTTTAAAATGCTGCCGTACGATACAAGCTATGGAAAAAATATTGAGTATCTAACTCTAACTCGATATCGATTAGTTGACAGATAAAAGCCACCAAATAAAAATATGTCCCACGGGTGTTAAGACCGATGAGGGCGGTAATTTATACCAAAAACTAATACTATGTACGTGGAAAAACAATAGGTAGTTACTATAACTACACTTACAACATGACTGCGGAGTTTTGCAGAATCATAGATATATTGAGGTAATATGTGTAGAAGATCGCCCATGACTGAAGCTTCGACCATCCGAATGCAACAATATTTTAAACCATGTCGTAGTAAGCATGGTATATATTTATTAGTCCCAATGGTATGCCAATCGAACCTTCCGATCGCACTTTCCATATCAAAACTGTGGGATGAAATAGAACCAAAATCATTTCAGTTAATATTTAGTTAAAATGAAGTTTTACAATGATTGCATCTACTGCTTTATTTACATTGTATTATAGAACCATTTGCTCCAGTAATCATTAACCATCACTTCTGATCTGCATTAGCAGATACACAGCAACCGCAACCGTAGATTATCCGTGATAATACTACTTAATAGCTCACCTTTCAGCACAAAACATTGATTACATTTGATTAAAAAACAACGTGAACGTACCCCAAATGTGGAATAGCAGAAATACATTTAGTATCTGCATCCTGACCCTTAAGAGGAACCTGGGGATACGCTCGTGTCATTAACTTTTTAGCCCATTCGGAATATTCGGAATCCTCAGCTGGTCTTTTCCTCGAACCGCTTCGGTCAATTTTTATCTGCGTCCCCACTTGCATTGCGGTAACCATAGATACTTACGTACAAAGAATTAAAATGATTACAAACAGTAAATCTTCGAATAATTCGATTCTAATTTCAGAGTTTGCTCCCTCCTCACCCTGACACCGGATTATAGTAAGTCAGATATAGATGGAAACGACCTGAAAACAAAACAAATATCACAATCAACTATGATTAATAGCTCTTTTCAAAACACAATCTGACCACATTAGCAAGTAGCTAGTTGAACCCCAACCGTTTTCGGTACTCAAATGATAAAATACAAAAATAAAAAGTTGAAAGTTAACAAAATGAATAATGTATATACACACAGTAATAAACGAATCGAGGCGAATCACAAATCAACAAATTGAAACATGCATAGTTTAACGCCAGACACACAAACACAAACAAAAAAGTTAAAAGCACGTATTTTTAATAAGCTGACAGGCTGTCACAATCTAAAAATGTAATTATGACAATAATTAGTATGTTTAAATGCGCGTAAATAAACAACTTTTTTTCTTCAACATTCTTTTTTTCTTTCTTTTAGCTCACACTAGATCTACATCATTCATAACCAAAGTATTCCTAAAGCTCTAGCTGTAATACCTGAAATAAAACTGAACTTTGATTCTTAAAAACAATCACACGTAAAACACTAACATACAAAGTACTTCCGCTTAAATGTCAACTGCTGACATTAACCATTAACCGCTCGAAGGTGGACGGTCAGTGAACTCAAATACGAACGAATAACTATAAAATTCAGAATTATTAAAAGGAGACTCAAAATCTTGACACCTGACGTTTGCTGTCAATCCTGACATGTTGACATTGACACTTCAAACTTTCTATACCTTAAATCAACACAATCAAGTAAAAAATAATAATTACGTAACGCAAAGTTTCCGCCGGTATAAACATGCTTTTTGCCACATGGTCTGGAATTGTTAAAAAAAATAAAGCCGTGCGGAAAAAATTGACTCCTCTTTTTCTTTGGTGTGTACCTACATACAACACAACTTACACAACCAACATAAACAGCCTGGACCTGAGTACTTGAACGCATTTACAAAATAAAATGACAAGTAAAATAATAAATTGTCACCGACCATGGATCCCCGTCCCCATATCCAGACACAGCAACGTCACATTCTGTTGTTGCCGGTGAAATAGAATAACAATATTTCCTACAACCAACAACTGACAGCTTTTCCCTAACTAGGTTAAAAATAAACACAATTCCTTACACTGCTACAGTGCTACCGCTACCTGCTTTTCATTTTTAAATACCTACAACCTACTTACATATCTCAAGCAATACAATAACAAATAACGAAATTGCATATTATAAAAGTTGTTAAAGCTTTTTGCTTTGTGAGGCATTCTGAACCAAGTATGTACACGACATATAAAATACATAAATGTAAACTTTTATGGCTATAAATAATAAAATGCATTAATTACAAGCGACATACCCACGAAGCTGATAGTAACAGTGACCTTCCAGACGATATTTTGATAATCCACACAACGTACCAGCACCCGCCAAAATATCGTTTAATAACTATCAACTTTATCTCCGGCTCAAGGAGAGATGATTAATGATCAAAGATGAGAAAGAGACCACCGGAAGTTAAAACAAAGGGTTTTTTCCAACAATTAAATTTTCACTTCGCAATTACTATTTTAAGAATTTCGAGATCGCACAAAGATTTGTAAAGCCCGCCTACAGAAAAAGGTCACCTCCACGACGGACCACTTCCCCTCCCAACCTCCTGCCACCCCCTTGTCACGCTTGCTAGGGGAACTGGAATTAGGACGGCGCAGTGCATTCACGAGCAGCCCGCCCCATCTACTGACCTTGTATTATTTCCATGTGCATCCTAATACGCCAATCAGTCACTTCGTGACTCTGCTGCGTGGAAAATCACATTTATGAGCATTAGCGCTGAATCACACACCTATTGCACAACGCGACCTAATTTGGGTAAACCTAGTGATCCCAATTAAAAATATATTTTACTGAGTTACTACGGAATTATGTTTGAGCGCAGACGTCTTTCAATTCATGCCTCCCTCTACTATTGAATATGTTTAATTTTTATAATAATTGCATATCTAACTTGTGTCAGCGTAAGGTCAAAAACCATATTCTAGTTTAAACTTACTACGTCTACCGCCAGCATTGCGCATTGCAACATCTGCTATAACATAATACGTTTGATTATAGTATTTGACCTACCTGGAAGACATCCTTCAATTACTTCGAACTAACTTCCGGCCGTCGGGGGGAGGGTAATAGAGCTGCCATCGACCGGTAGGGGTGGGGGGCGCATAAGTGTCGATATTCTTAAAATAATATATTTACGGCAGGTTGCGTAATGTGTTAAGCATGTAAGGCGTTTTTTGGGTTTAAAAAACGTTTCAAGGGCAGCAAATAAGCTAGAACTCAGGAATGCAGAGACGCTTTAAGGGATCTAATATTGGGATAGTGTTAGTTCCTTTACTCTGAAGAATTTTAGTATCCATGCACATTACAAGAATTACAACCCTTTTTGGGTGAAACGAGACTGTTCTGGGGGGAAATGGAGTGGTTCTAGCGGGTCTCAATTAAATATGCGAGTATAGGGACGCCAGGCACAAGGTTGGCCTAGTCTAGTAGGACTAGACTAGCACTAGACTAGAAACTAGACTTTTCAGCTTTTTTGGCCGGCTTTACTACACTAGAGTAGACTAGCCGCTAGTCGACAAAATCGTGACAGTGCTAGACTCGACTAGTAAAAGGCTTGCAAAAATATAATTGGACTAGGTACTTTATTTATGGCATTTGCGCAGTTAAGTAACCGCGAAAAGGTAGTATCCATTCTAGTTAGCTGCGCAAATGACATGCATGGCACCAGAAAGCGCATAAAACAAGCATTCCTGGGGTCATATTGTTTTCTGATACTGTAATTAGCATGTAAGAGATTACATAGCTAATTTTTAGTTTTGATGATGAACCGTGCGAATGCACGCTTTTAGCACTGTTTTCTAAATGTAAGTTAGCGTAGACCCCTTCGGGTACGCCACATTTACCTTGCTCCCACCACTATACTAGTCTAGGGTCGATTTTAAGAATTTGCGATTTGACTAGGCTAGCCTAAGGCTGATCTAAAAAAAAAAAGTGTGACTTCGCTAGACTAGTAGGGGTCTTGTAAAACGAAGGACTAGACAAGCAAAAGTTTTGGCAATCCATACTAGCTGAGCTCCTGGGTTGCATCACATTGGTGGGACAGATGTCTGTGGCTCGTGGTAATTTATCCTTAGCAGTCTGATGCATACAAAAATTATAGGTACTTCGAACATTCTCGAAGGCCAAGAGAACCGTTACCATGACTCGTTGCCGTCTATATCACTAAACGGGCTATATTGAGCAGGCCTAGCCTCGGCTTCCATTGTGCCCACTAGAGACAGACCGGGGCAACATGGACAGAGGGGTCTTGTTGTTGTAAAATGTATTATTGTTAGTAAATGATATAGTGGGGCCAGAGGCATAATGCCTCAAAAGGGTAAAACGCTCTTAGAAGGGGCAAAATGCCCCACAGAAGTAAACATTGGGAGTATTATGCAACGCGCGCGCCACGCCCTCGAGTGGGCTTTTTGCCCCTTCTACGGGCATTTGGCCCCCTCGCGTAGGAATTTCCCCCCTACTGTTGGCGTTTTGCCTCTTTCAGACATATTGCCCCGTACGGGCAATTTTCCCCTGGTCCCATTATTTTTTTTAAAAACAGGTTTCACTATACCGCGTGAATATTATACAGCAAAATTTCTCTACACCGGCCGTGTTTATTTGTTGAACCGGGCTATGTTCTCTTCTTCTATTCACCGCACACATCTTTCATGTGAAAACATTCATAAGTGTGTACGGCTGCATACCGACCCGCTGAATAACGGTTTACTTCTCTTAGTCGGTCTCACCTGTAGGCCGCACATTCTGAAAAGCATTAACATTTAACTTTAGCAAGCACCTTGCGGTCTCCAAATCTAAACAACACCAAATAGTTCAGTGCCTTTGTAATGATATCTATAGTCTCAATAGTCTGTAATACCAATGGCTCCACGATATAAAAATTCTGCAAACGACTCCAATCGGTTCCTTTCATGCATACTTTGTTTAAGACTCCAGGCTATTACTATTCGTCCTAATGTTATAAAAAGTAAACATTAGGACGAGTGCGGGTAATTCTGATTAATGATATTATGATTATTGATTATTATTATCGATTATTATTATTGTTATTATTATTATTGATTATTATTATCGATTATTATTGTTATTATTACTATTGATTAATATTATCGATTATTATTGTTATAATTATTAGTGAATATTATTAGTGATTCATATTATATTATTATTATGCTTATTGATGAATTTATTAATTCTGATTGTCAGTTAAATGTGATACTCATTTTAAAATATATTGAGTACCGCGTTAGGAGTCGTTCATTTATTACATAACGCCAACAGGGTGGGTATTCGTTGTGCGTTACATCCCTATACCTACAACATTTTACAGGAGGCGCTATGAATTGACTGGCAACAACTTTTGGTTTCTCCCCACTGGTTGGGAAATGGATGTCAGTACCACGGTATCGTCGATATTCATGGTGTAGTCAAGTCGACTGCGTTTGCTGACCTGTACGAGATGTAATACATGTATCTCTTTAAAAAATAACTAGCCTTCTGACTGCACCAATATTGCGCTAGTTTCTCCAGAAAGGCTTGTCGTTTGTTGGTGGATGTCCGAATGGGAATCTGTAACCTATCGACGCATCATATGAAAATGAGGAGCACTTTGTGGACCGGCGGAAATTATTCCTCAATTGCACTTATGATAAGCGGACCGGACATGAAAAATGGTATCTAACTTAAGTGGCCCAGTTTGGGTTGGGTCAAGCAGCACTATCGGAGAAGTTTGATAACGGATTGCGGCCTCGCCAGTGACTCTGCTTATAGACTCTCCGAGTGGATAGTATCTCT
The DNA here is from genome assembly GCA_034695205.1 of Dicyrtoma fusca. Lineage (NCBI taxonomy): Eukaryota > Metazoa > Arthropoda > Collembola > Symphypleona > Dicyrtomidae > Dicyrtoma > Dicyrtoma fusca. The sequence goes on from JAQFZC010002634.1 coordinate 17,474, forward strand.
ATTATCTACTAATACATCTGAGCAAGAGTTTAAAAAGTGCCACAAAACAACCCGAAGAATTATTGAGTGTGCTAACCAAAAATGGACGCATATGTTCCCATGCTTAAATTAATGCGGTTACAGCCAATAAAAGCGGCAAAGATAATTGTACAATGTACCACTCTTCATAATATTGCCAGTGAAGACGACCTTGTGTTTAGTCCTCTCGATGCGGCCCCCAATATTAGTGTAGTAGGAGATTACAAGCCTGCGCCAGACAAAAATGCTGTAGTAGAAAAGTTACTATAAATAAATTAAATAAACGTGACGCTAATGATATTAGATAGTAGTTAAAAATATAATTATTTTAGTAAGTAATCTTGTAAAAAGTCAAAAAATAAATTGGTATTTTCTTTAACAAGCTGAAAAAAACAAACACTGCTCTTTATTATTAATCTCTATTACTATCATTTCTCAAATCAATATAAACAGTATGCTCAACTTGGGCAGACAGGTTACTACAATATTTCCCAGAAGGGGAACCTACATCCTTGTCTAGCTTCAAAGCTTTTAGCTTGCAACAGCAAACTTGAGGTTGAAATAGTTCCGCTTAAAGCTCTCTTTTCCTTTTTAAAATGTCAACGGCAGGGTGTCTAGACCTGTTGTTCCGACTACGTGACAAGTGAGCAAAGCAATATAGTTATCACTAAGGTATTACTTGCAACGGAAAGCCGTTTACTGGACGTTGAGGATGAGCAGTAAGTAATTGGAGCAGACAAAGGATCTGAGGTTAGGACGGAGACAGTTTGGCTTTGAGACGGATAATATCAGAGTGATCGTTGTATAGACGAGTTTTTTGGTCGTATTGGGGATGACGGTACAGTGAAACAACAGACCGTGATCGTCCTTGAATCTAATCGCCGTCGTCGTCGTCCGACTCAGCTTGCTCTCTCAGCATCGGAAATCTTCTTAATAGAAAATATGATACTGTTGGAGTGTTGTTGCCAATTGTATCCATTTATACCATCTTGCCCAGCTGTGTTAGAACGTGTCCAGCCCTTTCTCCACTTTTGCTATTATTCTCAAACTTTGCCTTTTTTTTCAGTAGTTGCATTAGGCAATTTAAAGGATATATATATATATATATTGAAACCTGATCTAACCTGAGACTAAAACCGCGAGTTAATTTTAATAATCACAATCATCATCAAATATTATAGTTGAATGTTAATTATAGTATGTAGTCTAGTTTAAGTTCAATCGATATGAAATAATTTAAAAATAAGTATTTGTAATAATAATAGTAATAATAATGATTTGTTCATTGTAGGTCAGGACCATGCACTGGGAAGACCGAGGACACAACAGACAATCGAAGGTTCAAGTTCCAGTACGAACAAAGAAAAACAAAATTCAAGAAAACTGAAGAAAATTAAAACCGGACTCAGCAGAACAGTGTGACGGTAAGTTTTATTGTTTTGAGGTTGACAGGTAAATGAAGAATGAATGGAATTGAGAAAAATGATAAAAAACGAATGAGCGAGTGAATTTGCGAATATTTGTTGTAAAGCTGTGTGTCAAAATCAATCAATCCAATTGTTTGGATTGATTGATGCGACAATGTGCATCAAGTAGTCGGAGTAACGGCTGGTGACAAGATCAAATGATTGGTCTCATCTTCATTGTCCTAATATATATGAACACATACGATTTTTAACAAATGTGAGTACAAGCGCTCTTGTTTTAATTGTTTTCTAGATAGAATGTGGTACCAAAACCTAATCTCTGCTGGCATCGACAAGACCAAATAATTTGGTCTGTTCCAGGACTACCACTCTTCCTAGTTGTCCTGGTTCTCCGCAGTAGGAAATAATTTAACAAGAGGAAGAGCTTTTTTCTCTTCAATAATTTAAACTACTGCCACTTTTACTGTCTTTTTTTATTAGTTTATTCGTGTTTGTCATCATTAGAATTTACAGATACGCCGTTAACTTCTATTTAAAGGTTTACAACTTTGATTTAGGCCTTCATTTTTTCAAATAAATTATCACCAATCCAATATCATAAAATATATTTGTAAGCGGAGTAAGAAGTTTGGAGAAGAAGAAGCCGCATCCTAGAATGACAGTAAGGAACCAGATCAAGCTGCAAAACTTTGGAACGCCCTTACGCGAATAGAGTTAAAAGCTTTCATCGGTCTCTCACTACTAGCAGGAATTGAACTAGGTAAACATTAACCAATTCAAGAGCAAAACTCAAGCAATGCAACAACATGGTGCCCTGCATTGGTAGCTGCAATAAGTAAAAACAGATTTTCTCAAATAGCAAGTCATCTATGGTTCAACGATGTGAAGGAACGACACCAGAAAATGCATGCCCATCGTAAATACCAACGATAGACTCAAGAGAATCCTCAGCCATCAACAAGCAACGCTAGACATACCAAACCAGATCGGCTGAATCCTATAAAGAACGTTTTTTTTTAAAATTTAAAACTTTCGAATCCTTCTTAATCCAGCAGCGAGTCTCCCGGTTGATGAACAAGTGATCAGCTTTAAAGAAAATTGCCCATTCAGAGCGTATTTACTCGACAAACCCAGGAAGTTCGGAATAAAGGCCTGGGTACTAGTAGATTCATTTACTGGGTATATTTTAGATGTACAAATCTATTAAGGAGTGATTAGGGACGCAACGGACTGAAACCAGGGACAAAGGGATGTCCTTAAAATGGTTCAGCCCTATTTTTACACTCCAAGACAGATAACAGGTGATAATTGTTTTACAAGCCTAAGTCTAGCGAACTTTTACAACGAAATTTGACATACATTGGGACAATAAGGAAAACGAGAAGAGAAGTTCCGCTAGCTGAAAGAACCTGAGCATTCATCATTATTCATATTTTCTAAAGCATCAAATATCAGCCTTGTCATTTACGCCCAAGTCAAACCGTTTGGTGTTAGTTATTGCATCCAACTACGTTTCTGGTATTAAACCTGAGGAGAATAATCCAGCTAAACAACCAGAATCAGTTGTTCACAATAACGCTTTAAAATCCAGCGTCGATCAAATGGTCAACACCTACACCTGTAAGCGTCCTTTACAAAGATGGTCAATGAAGGTATTTTTCTATCTTATTGACGTCTGTTCACTGAACGCCTATGTAATATGGAAGTCATCTCATTTGGATTCGGTAAGACAAATTTTTATACGGGACCTTGATACAACATTGATGATTCCATTTATGCAGATATGAACTTCAACCCTTTGATTACACAAACGAGAAAAGGACGCACTAAAGCTCTTTGGAATTTAAATCCCTGATAATCCAAGGCTACGAAGACAAGCCATCCGCCAAACCTTTGGTATTTTCTACGTTTGTTTCGAATAAAGTGCCAAACGAACTATGTACCTCTATAAATTCCTTGCTGGCGTTGCTCACAAAGTATGTGCGCTCGTCACCACCGTAGGACCATTTACTGCACAAATTGTTGCCCTCAAAGAAGCACCGCATCGTCAGACCCAGAAGTAGAAGGTTAGTGGGGGTAAGAACCAAAGTGGTGACTACTTTCCCCATACTGCTTTTACCATTCACCAAATTACTGTTGGCTCAAAATGCCTTTCACTAAGTTCCGCGTGTCGTAGCGTGTTTTGCTATCTTTTACATTGTTTTTTATTTTTTTACATGCTCTTACAAAACGAATTTTTCAATTAATAATAGTATGCGAATTCTTGAATGAAATGTGACATTGTTGTTCATATTGATAGTTATCTACTTGTTGTATACAAATTATTGTAATAAGTTTTATCGAATTTAGAAAATGTTATGTAAAGAGTCTTTGGCACAAAAATTAATAAAAATACTATTTTGACTTATGTATTTATTTTAATGCATTTGATAATCAGCCTACAATTGCTTCCTACCTAATATATAAATTATAAAGTTAGTAATTAATTTTCTTCAATCTGATCCATGCTTACGTGATTTGTGAATTGCCTTAAAATGTGCCCCACAATTGCGCCGAGGATGGTAATTCCTATTCTCTTAACGTTAGTAAAGACAGTGCAGTGTTAAACCAGTCTTCTATATCCTGTGCTAGTTACACTTACACAAGTATTTCTGATAGATGGGATATAACTTCAGTGATGTGAATACTCTTGATTTCCAACAAAATGCATATTACATAGTTACATATTATGACAGAGTGAGATCTAGGGAACCAACGTTTACCATCCACACTAAAACTTATAAAACTGTTATGGAATGAACATGTTGAGTTATTGGTTAAGGCTAGCATAAAGATTTTTATCCTAAGGAAGTTAAAACATTTCGGATTTTCTAAAAATCAATTATTATCTATTTATAAAACTTATATTCGGAGTAATCTTGAATATGCTTCGCAAGTATGGAGCCAAAGCCTACCTCATTACTTATTGGAAAAAATTGTAAAGGTGGAAAGGAGATGTCTTGGTACAATATTAAGTAATTGTTAGTCTTAATAATTATAATTTGTCAACAAAGCGATTGGGCATTGCTCCTATTGAAAATCGTTTTAAAAGTTTATTATTAAAGTTTGGGAAATCAATAATTAAATCTGAAAGATATTCTAGTT
>JAQFZC010002635.1:0-22059 GCA_034695205.1 Dicyrtoma fusca
TTGAATTTCGAAATGCAATTAGTTATGAGATGAAAGAGTCATAGAATGACAAAGTGATCGATTGTCTATAAGCGTATTGTTCTTTCATCATAATGAAGCACACAACACAGCTCGAGACGCTAAAATCGAATACAAACAAACTCATTATTTGATGAGCTGCCCACGTCCCGTCCATTCATAATTCATTGATGGATTGTATTGGTATTGCATCAATAATGTGTAATATGTAGATTCCGTTTGCGGACAAATATTTAAAAAGAAGGAAACCTTTGTTCCAACTGCATATCCATATATTATATGCAAAAAGAAATGCAGCATATTGTCTCAGACAGTACCACCGCAACTGCCCATCATCTAATCTCCAATTTTTATTATTGATTATTACTCCACCCAAATGTAAAATGTGCAGTTAGAACAATTGACTATGGGAACTCGATCAAAGGATCAAAACGTCCTAACGTCCACGTACTTTTTAATTAATGTTTTTCTCAAAATGGAAAGGTATAGCAAATTCGGTTCTTTGAAGGAAAACAATGAAAATAACCATTTACAAATTTCTCCTTGCGCGGTACGAGCATACGTTGAATTGCATTTTCTAAAATTTGTAAAAGTTGCTTAGTATTAGTCTTAGACAGCATTTTTAAAAATGCATTTTGCACCTGTAGCGATGCTATTGGCTGGCATAGGAGCTGGGTTAACAGTCAGAAGGAGACAGAAGTATTAAATTTTAAAAGCACATTAATTATTCACGGAACTAAAGAGGGGAGGAAAACGAATCGAAATCCGGTGACACCAGCAATATTATGTAATGCCGTTTGCTTTGAAATAAGGTACTAGGTGCCTCTTTAGTGTACATATGTAGATGCCTAAAAGTTGATTGCTTGCGTGAGTTGGCCCCGTCGACTGTGATGTGATGATGGCCCGCAAAGTTCGATTTCAGAATTGGAACCCGGCTAATCTATAATGCAATCCGGGAATACTGCAGTCTGCAGTGGAGGGTGATTTTTAACGTAAATATTTTCCATACATACATATGTATTGGAGCTATTGCTGTTTTACGGTGAAACAAAAGAAAGGGATCATAAAAGAGAAACGTGCGGATTTTTAGAGTGTTTTCTGGAAACTTTGTTTTAAAGTAAAAGCCTATGCTGTGTACCTGCCTAAGTGCATTGCATTGGTATTCTTTCCCATACGTAACGTAAAACATGCCCAATAAGACTTTTGTGCACCACACGGCAATGTTTTTATTTCCGTCAACCCTACAATTGCACATTTACTTAGATCCTACGTCTTGTCCATTTAAAAATACGTACATTCACAGGCTAGTCACTTACGAGAAGAATAATAATGTCATGTATTACAAAAGGAATGAAAACGAAAGAGTGATGGACCAGCATATCAAGCACTGCCCACAGAAAGATGTACATAGTAAATAAGTAGGTACTAATAAATAGAGCTCCATCGTAATGGCTTTGACAACGCTGCACTGCACTGCAATGACAGTACATACAAGAGATTCATTTTAATTAAAAAAAAGTGCATATCAACAGCTTTTATACGAACATTACATGGTGGTAGTAATTTGCCCGTATTGTTTCCTCAGCACTTTGTTTCCCACTGCTTTCGTTTGTTCACCTCGTTCTCGCAAAAAAGTGGACTCTGTTTATACTTTCATCTCACAGAGTCATCATGGAAGGCTCAAAACAAAGCTAGAGTGATTCTATCCCTTATTATTAGATACTTATATAATTACCTAGCTACATAATAATAATAATATAATAATCATGCAATGCAATGCGCCATGCTGTTAAGGAATCTCATCCTCATCTCTTCTATTACAGATGTTACTGTTCTTGTAGCCCCACACTTTACAATCAAGTTAGCTAACCATGTTTGTATGCATAATGTTATATTCTTCGTCAAGTGCATAAGAGACAATTAATTTACGTACGTTTATTTGATCTTCTGGACTTCTGTATTGCGTTCGGATGCATTGCCCTTCCTGGAATATTATCAGAATTGCAGGTTGCACCTCAGCTCAGCCTTTACACTCAATATCTCAGAGAGAGAGAGAGAGATGTGGTGGGCATTGCATGGAAAAAAATGAACCACGAAAAAATGAGGAAGGAAAAGGAGCATGGAAAAAAAACGGTAGAGTAATTGCAATGCAATTTGCACAAAGTAGGTACATCAACAAACACTAGAATGCAATGCAGCAGACACCGTACTTCTATTTATCTCCATGCTATGCCCTATGACGGTTTGAATATTAGATGTGCAAGGTCTCTGCTTCTTTTCCTAACGTTACATTATTTTATCCAATGCCATTTCAAACACCTCCTGTTGTTGCACTTTTATTTATTTCTCAGTCCGTCTCTCTCTCTCTCTCTCTCTCGCTCTGTTTTGCTCACGTCAAGACTGAACTTGTAATATAAAAACGGTTGGAGAAATGATAATGATAATGCTCCCATTAATCCAAGTCACAAAAGAGAGAGAGAGAGAGAGAGATGGAGACAGAGAAAAAAATTGCATGAGATATTTTATGACTCTCGTTTTATACTATGTAGAATATGAATGTACTTAATTCCTTGATGGATGGTGAAGTGACAGTTCCTTCAGAGTAAATGCATACATAATTACATAATAATATTCATGCATTACCACTACCACGTTATGTATTCATTTGCAATCTCCTTCCTAACCGACACTAGCTACTATATAGCTGACTTAGCCAGCACCATACAGCAACAGGAAAAATGTTATTATCTTTTTTGAAGCTGTATACATGTGAAGGTATGCCTGCATTATGCAAGGCGTACTTATTTGCAGAGTTCATTAGAAGGGAAACTGCAAGGCATTATACGTACATTGGGCTGCAGTGTGTACGTTTTATGATTTCATTGCGGTTTTTAGACTGTAGAGTATTAAGCTACATGTATGTATGTATTGCATTTAAAAGGCTTCGACTTTGGCTTGGAAGGGACTACGATGCAATGCCAAATGCCACTTGATGTCGAAGTGGATGTCGATGAATAAGATGCCAATCGCTGCAGACTATCTTTTATTCTCATTGTTATGAAATTCAAAAACTAAATGCGCTTGCACTCACTCCCACTGATTGTGGTCTCCTGAGAATCAAAAGTGCATTCTATACACTCGACATTTGGAACCTGAGCGCAGAGGTGGACGTGCATACATACCTGTATTCAACAATCTTATCGGTCTTCAAACTCTGAGTAAATAGTAAATAATGCACATCATGTGTCGTCTGCAGTCTGCACTGTGTACTTAAGAGCATTAATCTTGCCACAGTGGATTCTACAAAGATGCACTGCATAAGTACAGCTTCAACACACCGCCGTACCGGCACCGGTGACCGGTGCGGTAGTCAAAGGAAATATCACATGCAAAATTAAAATCAACATTATATACTTGTCTTACAGCTAAATTGGTATTCCAAATCCTTCCAGCTATGTACAACCACAGAATGACTTATTACCACAATCGGAATCAGTTAGGCATTCAGAGGGCATTATACTTCTTGCGAATTGTATAGGATTCTCTGGGTAGGTATTGACATATTTCGTCAATGTATTTTGCAATTTGCCTGGTCAATCTAAGGAAGTAATAGATCGTGGGTAAAGTTCCATGCTTTATCAACGTAATGGAGGAAGCTTAGAAAGCTTTTGCTTTTAACTCAGTTTTATCTGGAGTTTGTGAATTTATTGGTCTTTGACTCCGTAACTACATCAAAGCTCCATTATTTCTTATATAATTTCTAATTCCAGGCATCTAATCTATGTATACATTCCAACTGGGATAAAATTATTCAAGTTTTCATTTTCACAACGTTGCGTTGCTTCAAAATTGAGGGAGCTTTGGCTTTTAGAATAAGTATCAATCCAGGTTCAAATTCACACACAACTGTTCGCACGACTTAGAAAGACTCAAAATACCGGCTTCGATTTCATATCCCTTTGCGTTTGCCTTGCCGTATTTAATTTAGACCCAGCACTGAACGTAGCATGTACCGTTAAGTATTTCAAGCAGGTTTCTAGGAGAATTGTACGTTTTGTTGCTGATTTTTTTCAAACAAGCTAATTGTTTATTAGTATCTTACAAAGGACGAGAAGATGTACACGGTATACTTGTGGGTAGCCTGTAAATATTTTCATAGCAGCCAAATCCAGTTTTCAATTTCCTTTGATTGGCTATAATACTACACGTAGGACAACTACTACAGATGCTAGCAATCAATACCAGTAACACTAATTGCCCTTTGGATAAACAAATAGATTTATTATTAAGGGAAAAGGTTGTCTATACATTCCTTAACTAAACGCAAAGCTGTACACACAATTACATACTCGTAATGAGACATGTAACTATTTTCAATCAGGACCTGTGGCATCTGGACTTATCATTACGGATTACAGAGGCATCTCTGCAGAGAAAAGAATTTGCAATCTACGTGCTTGCGTACTTCAGGGATGAAATTCCTAGCAATACACTATGTTATTTTGCTGAACAACAAAATTGTATCCCTACCTAAATATTTGTAACAGTTTTAATTTATCCTTCCAGTTGATTTATGGCCATGGCATTTACAACCAAAATGTCTGTACCAGCTCAAAACGTAAGGTGTGTTCCATAAAGAAGTCCGCTACTTAATTACTAATAACTTCATAACGATAAGGTTTTGATAAACCTTTAAATGTAACGGAAAATAATGGAGAAGTTTTTAGGGAAAAAATCATTGAAAACGGATGGTTTTTGCAAAACGTATGGCTTGGAGACTAATATTCGAGGAAAAATAACATTATGCAGTTATCCCATTAATCAAAAAATAGAAAACAATGGCTTGCTAGTTTATTTTAATGTTATTATAAGAAACCACTATATTATAATATTATACGCATTATAATAGGAATGAGTGCGTGTCTTCATCACACGATACAGCGGGAGCCATTATTGTAAAAGTTACAGAAAACATTTTATAAAGATCAGAACGCATATTTCTGCCGGATGGCTGATGTTTTTAAAAGCATGTTTCACACTTTTTCATTTTTTATAAACAATTTTTATGTGCTCCAAAATGTTTTAAGCATGTCTTATGTAAAAAGTTGAATGCAAGGATTTTTTAATTGGATTCTAATTTAGTATTCTAGGAGTTATTTTTTTACTCCTAATTATGCTGTCCATATATCCAGAACTTAGCTTTTGCAAACACCGCCGGATTTCAATTATTTTTCCGTACAAAATGCTCCATTATTTTTTTTATTGAAAGTTTAAGTTTTATCGAAACAATCGCTGCACTGTGACTGCAAAGTTATTAGGAATTATGGAATTTGACTTCTTTCTGGGGCACTCTGGATATTCACATTATTTAATCTCCTTGAAAATCTCGAAAGGACATCATAACAAATCTATTATTGTGGTTTTCTGCCGCAAAAATTCCTCTGCAAAATATTCTCCAATGCCGATCTCATTGGATGATGCTATTTGATATGAAATTCCAGCTGTAGGGAAGGCTAGCTTTCTGATGTTATGTAAAAAAAAAAATAATAAGAACGTGGTAAGATAGTATGCACGAAAAAAAGAGAAATACTTTTGATGTTTGAATTGGAAAATGCTTTCATGTGGAGATATGTCTGAAACAATGCTGATTAAGTTGGCTCCTAGAAATAAAGTCTAGAGAACTCAAACAAACCTCAAGACATAAGGAAGGTAAAGAAAGATAAAGTTTGACTTATTCGTTTGATCTCAGTTTGTTACTCCCTACTTAATACTAATGTAAAAGCGTATGCACCGGGTACCTCTTCGACTCTCGAGCAATCTTCGCATATATCTATGCAAATTTACTTTCATACGTAGAAATTCCAGGTGAGCGCAATTAAGTTGTTTCTGAAGGCTGTTCGGCAGATAATATAAATTTTAATAATGCTGGAATACCTTTGCGTACCACAACGATTCGACTACTCCGTGCACCAGTGCCAGTGTGAAAGCTACGACAGAAAATGTCAGACATGTACATCCCTACTTTAGTGGTGTGCTCAAGAAGAACTTTAATTTTTCAAAGCTGTGCTATGACTCAGATTAAGGACGTCGTAAAGGGAAGCAAAAAACATTTTTTGCTAGCTATTGACCGATCGACGACTTACAATCAGAATCAGCAAATTAGCAGTGAAACGTTCACATTGAGAGAAATGGGATTTGGAGGGAGACGCAATAGGGGATATCTACCTCAAAAAATCATAACCATACAAAAAAGATATCCTGTTTTTCTCTTCCAACGTCCGACTGGCTCGACGAGGTACCTTATGTACCACTTCCAATTCCAAGAGGAAAAGCCCTAGGCAGCTCTCGGCAAGGACAGAGTCAAATATTTTGTTCTTGAACCTTTCAAATCACAGATTATGTAAGTACCTACATTCTACAAGTACAATTTATTATGTCTGTAGACGTGCATTGAAATGACATAAAAATATTTCATAACCATAAAATGATATAATAGTACTATATAAACAAACAAACATGTCTAAAAGAATGCGAGTGGCATGCTTTTGATTTTAATGCAAGAAACAAATCGGAATAATAGTTTGGTTTGTTGGTGTATCTATCCCAATGTAATGTGAATGCTAGAAGTATGCTTTTTCTATTTTATTTTTCCTAAAAGTACCACTCACCGCAATACATATGCATACACATTACATTACTTACAGTGCAGTGTTGGGGGGCATGCTCAAGTCACAAGCTACAACACCGTAAAGTGGACAGCAAAAACATTCTATCTGCATTTTTGAAAAGTCGTTTTATCGACAACATTTGTCCAAAACTACAATGTCATCTGAATGTACAGCTCAGCAGTACTGATGTCAATTACGATGCCTTCCGTGAACCTGGTGAGGTCAAGCTTTTAAATTTCCTGCATGTTCTGCCAATTTTTTGGAATTATGAGTTAATCCCCTGCTCTCATGATATTACTGAATGATACTTGTGCAAATAAAAAAATCATTAAATCGGATCGCTGTGTAATTTAGTAACTTGATCCCAGTGGAAATCACTGAGAGAATAAAAACAGTCTCGTTGCATAATTGAAGAAAAGGAAAGGGGAATTGTACGTGTAGGTTTATCTTTATACATATTTTGGTTTGCTTATAACAACTTATAACAAAAAGAAACACTTTCTGCGAAAGAAATGAATTACCGACGATAGAGCCCATCTCAAACTTTCCAAGCGAAAATTCAAAAGCAAGCAAGTGAATGACAATAATCATAAAAATGTTAGCGTCTGTTAGTCATAAAAATTGTGCACGAGCTGGAAGTAATTTGAATGGCTCGTAAATCGATTCAAGACAAAAATGCCGAAATTTAATAAGACGATGAAATTCACACACAGATATTGCCCTTGTCTTCCCCTGTGCAGTGCAAATGACAGGCATATATACAGGAAACCAATATGATAATATATAATTACCCATATACATCATCTGCAACTTTTTTACATTTGTACCCAGTTCTGTGTACTACTATCCCATCAACTTCCCTACAGATGCTCAAGCGTAATCACATATCATTTCCCATCAAATCAAAGGCAAAAGATGAGCAGAAAGAGCCACAGCGAAAGAAAGAGAGACTAATAAAAAAAAATTCACGAACCCCACGTGGACATGCACTCTACAAGGAAGAAGATGAAAGTTTATTCTCCTTTAGACAATTTTTCAATAAAATAAGTTATGCAATAATTCAAGCTTTGGGGTTTTCACATGATTACATTTGAGGAGAGACCATGTATGTATGTTTGAAGAAAATGAATGCCTATGTACCTTCTTCGTATGATTGTCTGGCTCTAGTCTGGTTCTGGTGTGACTAAGTGAAGCCGAATTTTGTAATTTAAATTTTGAGCGAATATATGTAATCACCAGCTGTCCTCTAGGCATATAGTTAGGCTGATGACTTTAGGTAGAAGAAGGTAAATGAATTTTTAAATTCGTGCGTGAGTGCGTGTGAATGCTTGCGTACGTCTCTGTAAGCCGAGCAACTAGCAAGTACACAATAATTACTTCGGACTATGGACACACTTTAGCTATTTTTTTTAATATACCAATTTTCTGAGTCAGTCCTCCACATTAGTACTTCTCCTTCTCACAGAGGAATCCAACTCCATCAGCATTAAGATTAACATTAAAAGTACATTTTTGCAAGTTCACACAGCACGTCAGTCATGAGCCCATGTTTCAGACAGCGGCCAGACGTGGAGCTTGATCAGTTCAAAACATTTCAAGGCAAGGTACTTCCTCAAGAAGACTTCCATGGAATGGACATTGGCTTTGCAAAGTCAAATCCAACTTTGAGGAGCCAGTAACCAAAACAACAGAGCAAGACTAAAATCAATATAGTCACGTCAAAAGTACACGAGCTAACAAAGCTCGTAGCAATTCAGATAGACATAGAGATGAGCATGCAGAAAATTAAAATTAAATAACTTCCAACTCATATTATTATTACTTCAAGGTAATATTTTGCTCTTGTACTTGAATTTACAATTATTTCCATTTTCATTTTCATTTCCAATCCAATCAACTCTAATCTTAGTCCTTTTCTTGGCGGCTGCCGTTGCTCAAGAATCACTCAGGCATCGCCATCATAGTGTCTTTCATATTTTACATGTTACACTCATCAAAAATGGTTAAGAGCTTACCGACTAGAAATTGAAATTGGAAGGAGTACGATAGTAGAAGAGGGGCAGGTGAGGCAAGAGAATCTATATTGCAATTAGGTATCCCTCGGTTTGCTTGTAAGTATGGGTTATTATATGCAGAATCGCACTACAATGAGGAAGCCAATGAGGGATCATTAGAAAACGTTACCATTCATTATTATGGCAGGGAACGTAGTCGCCGATGGCGAGAGATCTTCGATGATTATTGCTAACGATTAGCTTTTGTTCTACGTTGTAAAAAGCTTGAGCCACAGGGAACGTATACATGTACTTTAGTAGCGCTGTCTGAACGAAAGACGTGCTAGATTTTACAAACTGTAATGTTTGATATACTATAACTGGGTGTAATATACAAAATTGAGATTCACTGCAAAACAGGCATCCAGTCTCCAGCCGTATATCTATGTTCGTTAAATAAATACATATTTTGAACTACCTATGTAGGTGTGCAAGAGCGCAAGTAGAAAAACTCTTTTTCACATGACCTTTACGTGAGTTTCAAGACTTGACTCAAAAGACTTTCCTCCGCACATTTCACTATTAACAACTGCCTTTAATTTCTTCTTCGTACGTAAGTATGAGAGGTACGCAAAAGCTTATTTATTTTCACCATCTTCACAATCCTGATTGTAAGTCCCTGCCAAGATTCATGGTTTTTATTATTTAGCATAGTTTGGTTTTCTTCTTCATTTGGTTGACTTGTTACCATCTTAGAATTTTTTTAAATTGTAGTATTATTTGACAATATGTTTCAATAATTGTCATGGAGTCCATCAAAAGGAGTGTGATTCCTCTGTAGACTACAAGGAGTATTTTATTTAATAATTATATGGTTTTCATGAAGTTTTCAAATTTTATGCATTGTTCTATTATTCATGTATATGTATTGCATGGGGAGGATAAATGCGAAATTATAGTGCTAGAAATGTGCTATTTTTCATTGATGAATTGAGCGTTTTTGACGTAGATACCTTCGGTCAGTGTGATTGGATGGAGTGGTTAGCTTGGTTGTAAGCGCCCGGTGCACAAACGGTTTATGTGGCATTGTAGAAATGTTTTGTTCGATCGTCTTCGTGTGCCTCCAAGGCACGACCGAGAATGAGCAAGAGCCCGACGCTCCGCCTTTCTCTAAATGTATTGTTTTGATAGTTTTTAGTTATTTAAATGACTCTGTGTATGTGTAGGATATTTTTCTTATAGAATAAAGGATTTTAAAATTAATTTTTGAAAATCAATCATAAACTCGCCTTTTTATTTGCTCAGTACTTGAACTGGTCCTTCAAACATTTTTAACCGACCGAAATATGATTTTGTTCCTGGTCGTATGTTCTCAATGTGAGTGTACTATTTGAGACAAGGTCTGGATCTTGTCTTTTCTGTTCCCTCTCAAAACAGACGACAAATAGGACAGCCCATATAACATCGCGACAATACAGCTGAAGAAATAATCGATGCAAAATCGTTTGGCGGTAGTCTCTTAGCAAAACATAGTGGACACGAAGCTCGTGTTGACTTTAATTGATCTGATGTCTGTAACATCTGTACAAGCATGTTCAGTGCTTATCCCGTTCAAAATTCAGACTATCGGAAATCAGGAGAACGGAAACAAAGATGCACCACGAGCAGAATATCCTGCAATTCAAAATGGAACCGACAGAACGGACGTAAAGAAATAAGTGATAGGGATAGGAGCGAAATTGAGGGCGATTACGAAGATGAGGAGAAACAGCCATTTCGCGGGTATTATATAGTATCTGGTCACCAGAAGCGAAGCACATTATTTAGATATAGAAAGTCTAAAAGAACTGGCAATGGGCAAGAATTAGAAAGGAAAGACGACGTTCTGCTCATCTGTCGTATACACAACACACCGGTTACCGTTTAATGTAGTACAGTACAGTGGAATCTTCCTAACCGAACAAACCTGACTGAATCCGCCGCAACGCTAACTAAGACCTCAGAATTCCTCCTGACTCCGCTCTTACCATGTCTGAACTTAGTAAGGTTGCATTTAATACGCATTTGCAGAGGCCGCCTTAGGCAAATTTGTATGAATGCTGCGTGGTGGAGTCGGGGCGGATTTCAATTGCGTTCGCTTCGATGCATAGAGCGGCTTGTATATGGGAGCAGAATTATTGGGTTGGTGGAATTCATAATAGAGCCGTGGGGTACTTTTGGCAAGGCGGATCTTTCAGGGTTGAGATTTGCTAACAGAATACGTAAATTGCAAAGGTCTTGATTAAATTCATTTAAAAGCATATTTAGCGAAGACCTACGGTGGTGATTGACGGCTAGCTTGAGCAGCCGCTGGCGAATGAGCGCTTGCCGCACTTTTAGGTGAATCATTTAGTGGATACGCTATCCCGAGCTAATACAGGCTAAATGTTGTCAGCTGAACGCTATGTAGAAAAGTCCAGAACAGGCGGTTCCGGACATTTACCTATTCAAGAATCCCTGGAGGGAGAAATGCTACACAATGAGTGGGATGCGTTCGACGTTTTCGTTTTTGGAAAGCGCCCGCAAGGTGTACAGCCATGTGGAGCGAGATTCACTAGCACTTTCCAAAATATCTTGCGCGTATCAGATGTAGCGCGGGAGCTGAGTGCCAGTGGTAGTTTGTACAGATATGCTGATGATATGGTTGTAGGTTGTAGTGACTGATGTTTACAACTACTATTTTCCTTCACAATTTTCTCGTTCATACTTTCATCATATCTGGGTTCGTTCTGTTTGTTTAGGTTAAAATGATCTACGTGGATCCCGAGGGCTCGCCCCAATGTTCCGGAAGATAAGGCCGTTTAGTAACGTAGGAAGCTGTCGCTGTGTGTATTTTAGTTACATTTTCGAATATTCCATTCTTCTTTAGTTACTTTAACTGCTTTTTGAAACTTCTCTGCACAGTAGTCGCAGTCTTTGAATCTTCATTGCATGCAATTGAATTAATTAAATAATTTTTGTCGTCATAGATGATTGAATGAGCAATAATGGGTCGATTATGGATATCTCTATATCTATCTTGGCTTATGCATACGACTTTGCCTTTCACATCTGATTTCATGTCTGAAACGAGCTCTACTAAACTATCATATTCAACGCAGCTTTTTCTTATAATCTCGTTCAAATCACTTGCAAAGTCAATTGCTGAATGCGTCTAGTAATAACGGAAATTAAATTGCATAAAATTATCACGCAATACATAATTAAGTCTCAAATGTTTAGGTAAAAATAAATTAAGTCAGTAAAATAATTAAGAAGAACTCACTTGCAGATCCTGAAACAGGCTTGATTTTTGCAGCACATTCTTCCTTGTTTCTTCTATCGATCCACTTGGATTCCGCAGATTAACGTGCATTTCAAACACCGATTTTCAACGTTGTCATCAGGATCTCTTATTTCCTCAAAATACTGTTTCTCTCTTATCTACTCAACTATACTAGTACGACGTCCTACTTTCAAAGATATTTTTCCTTGTTGAGATGTATCACTGTTTGTTAAATCAAGCACTACATCAAGTTTTAAGTAAATGAAGCACTAGATTCCGTCTGACATGCAATGAGAAACAAATTATTTGCAACTATGAATTTTTCCAGTAATTGGTTTCTTTTATAACCTCAAAAGGTTTCTGTTTCTTTACCCGCTCAACAAGTTTCAATGAAAAGTAATGCTGTATGAAATGGACGGATGTTAGATGAAATATACTAACGTATTGCACGAAAGGAATGCCATGACGTTGCACCTAGCAAACACATTTGCTAGGTGCAAATCTACTATTTATAATGCAAAATCTACAGATAAAAAATCAGAAAAGTCGAATCTATAGAACCAAAATTAGAATGGTGAATCTACAGACTTGTGGAATCTACAGGGTTCCAACTTCCCGGATTTCCGGCGAACTTTGAGGATGCCTGCTTAATTGTGACCAATAATGTTTACCATTTTTACCATTTTATACCGAGCATCATAGTTTGTGTTTACCGGTATTTACCACCTTTGAAGCCTGCGTACGTGCAACTTAGTGAACATAGAGGTGTGGCAAGTTGTGTGGTGACTCCCAGTGAAGAGATGTAGCTTGAGACCTTTAAAGAAGGGCCAAAGAAGTACTATGTAACGGCTGCAGCTGACTGTCACGAGAACAATGATGGAGCGATGGAGAAAGTTAAAAATTCCAGTGATTGCACTATTTGCACCAGTAAGTGCCTAAACCTTAGCGAAGGAGTCCCATGAGACCAACTATAAGTGGACTGGAAAGTGATTGCTAGTTTTTTGTTTAAAACAAGGGTACAGCACTCAGGAAAAGTAGCGTACACAATGCTTCACCATCCAATGCTCTATCTCAACGGTTCTGCGAAGATACAGCCTGCAATGTCTGAGGATGTTCGTTTAAAAAATCTCCGAGTTACATTGGGTGGTCCCGCAGAAACCATAAGGACGTTTGCACCTTTGGAGTACAGAGCTGCGGTGTTGCACGTTGAATCGGCAGCCGTAGCCAAGTTGGGTTTTCGCGGCAGACTGGCGCCGCAGACCTTCCGCGGTATAGGACCTGTAGTGAACCCTACCTCATTCACCGTCGCCCAGTCAACGTCTGCGCGTCTTTGTGTCTCATAAGGGTTTGGCTTCTTTTGTACAGTAGATAAATTTAGACGTCAATTTAGCAAGTATATTATATCGTGTAGGATAAAAACTAGCAAAACAACTAAAGTGCAAAGTGCCTTCTACTTCTACTTATTACTGACTCACTGGCATTATTTCTTGAAAAATAATAAATTAATTTGTTATATTTATTCAGTCACATTAGGTAAGTAACTTCTTCAGATTAGGAATTCGCAGTTGTTTACAGTTCTTTCAGTACCCACTGATAGTTCAGCTTTTATCAAATGTGTAACCAAAACAAATTACGTAGTTAAGTTGTTTGTTTAATTGCTTTGAATCCAGAGTTCACGAAAAATGCATTCTTGTGTAATTGTAGTACTATGTATGTCTATGTAATTGCAAATTGAGTGTTTCTGGAACTATGTAGGTAGGTACTATTGGGGAAACCCAACACCACGACCGACAGCTGCCAAAACGAAGCGAAGCTATCACCATGACAATTATAAAGAAGAATACTAAGTTGCACATGACCACATACATAACACCCTCTGAGAAATAAAATTGAGCTGACAAGGCCGTTCTCCGACCTTCCTTCACTACCTTCATTGCACTTGTGTTTCTACTAGACGTAAACTTAGTAGTCACTGTCTATATGTAATATACATAGGTTCAACTCTAACAACTAACAACTTACTTATAGTATTTACCAATTACATAACACCAGTGAACAATCCTACTTACACCTGTCCTGTCATTGTCAGTCGTGCCGTCCTGTTTGTTTACAGATATTCTACATCCTGTGGAAACGGTGTTGACATTGTGCATTGGCCATCAATATCAATATATTTAAATTGGGGTCTTACATCATATCATGTTTCATGTCTTGTCATTTGATCTGTCAATTTGTTGACTTTAAACAATTACAATTTACGATATAGTGCAAAAGAATTTTCACACTGATGCGTAATAATAATTAATAATTTTTATTTCATTTCGTGTTGACTATGTATATTAACTAAAAACTCTGGTTTTTATGGAGACAGCTTTAATTTAAATTTAATTTATTCATTGAGAAATTGAAAGTACATTTTAAACACCATACATACTCTGAAGACAAAGTCAGTGAATAAAAAATTTAATGCAATTACCTACTTGCCTATTTACATACTATGTATGTATGTACTGGAACACTTATGTACATAGTCCAATACATTCACGTAGGCTGTTCGTATTCAGGAACAATTTAAGTCATGTCAAACGCTTACTTTAAAAAAAACTTAAACCCCACGCACGATTTTCTGAAATTACCTATCAACTTTGGGATTTGATTCAGGATGATAGATGACATTGCATTGTCTAGTAGTCTTGTGTCTCTGTCGTTGTTGTACATCTTTATCTAAATAAGGAAAACAGTCAGCAGCAGGAGTTTGCATACCTACATAATATGTAAAGAGCGTCGTTACCTCTATTCTTAGCAATCATTATTCATTCAAGTAACGTTTATTGCGGCAAATATAAATACACTTGTAAATAACAATAGAAATATGTATAAAATTATCTGCATACCTATACAAGTACATACTCTATGCTAAAAAAATTATTACGGTAGTTTTGCTTGTAAAACTAATTCTGTCTCTAATATAAGAGATTAATTATTGTACATAATGTTGTCTATTACGTACAACAATAATTCAATTTTCCATCTTCCTCCCTGTACCTAGCAGAAGTCAAGGAAATAAGTACATTCATGGCTTAGTGCTGCTTACCTGATTGTAATAATAATATAGATAAAACCCATTCGTAAAAAGAAGACACACAATGTATGAGAAGAGTTGAGATGAGGCGAGACGAGACGAGATGAGATGAGGGTGAGACAGACAAACCTTCTTTACCTATGAACCTACTCGCTAATCAGTGTCCCTCAAAATTTGACATATGCAAAAATTGTATACCAGTGATAACAATAGAAATAATAAGAATGATACTAATACGCTACAACTACTAACAACTGTGGCCATGGCTATGTAATACTATTATTATTGTCATTGCTTGTAATACAAGTAAAAAGTATCAATGTAAAAGTGTCAATTATACATGCTGTAGGTACTTTATATTATGATTATGATTTTCAATTTGAGGTCGTAATTGCAGCTGTCATTGGAAGTTCACCATTACCATTCAAATACAAATTATTTATCAAGCCGACGCAAAGTCAAAGCTGGTGTCGTAAATATTTACAGTGTCTATTTCAATTGCATTGTACCTCTGAAAGATGGGAAAACATATACCTACCTAGGTACATAATAACTAATCGGAGGTTCACGGTGCACACTGAAACTCCTTCCAATTAATAATTTAAATAACGTCATTATAATCTCGATATCGACAAAGGCATTCAAAAGAAGTATGAATGGTATTGTGATTAGATTTGAACCGATAGCTCCGATGACAGTAATAAGTAGACATAATAGGATTGCAACGATTTTCCAGGAACATCTTAATCAAGAAACAGGGAAAACCAAACACCGTCAGATGTCATGCTGTGCAGTACTTTAATACAAAGCGAAGCTATTCTTATATCACAACTTACCTTGGTTATATGTATATACACAGAAAGATGAATCTGCGGAAATAAAATATCATTATACCTAACAGTATGTGCCTGAAGGCTGGCAGGTACTATGGTATATCTTCTGCAAAGCTATGATGCAGGTGCAGTGGTAATTGAATTGGACACTGTTTTTCAAAACCATACACCGTAACGTCCGCACTCCGCAGTAGTACACCGGGTCTATAGGGTCTGAAGGGGTATATTTCTACAGCGGGGGGGGGGGGGGGTGTGTTAAAAGTACATAAATGGCGACAAGTAGGTAAAAAGTTAAAAGTATATTTGTTTACTTTTTAACGCCGTTTAATAATAACGGTTGTTTATTTAATTTAACTTAAAAATGTGTAATAATCTTCTAATGATTTCATGTTAGAACAATTTCAACGATAAACCAAAGAGGCACATAATAGTCTTCCTCATCTGTATATAAATTGAATATAAATATCTTCTGACGGTAACATGGATGAAGTTCATCGCCTAATTTGCTTCTTCCGTAATTGCCTCTTGCGTGTCAAATTTAATACTTCACTGGATACATTAAGGTTAGAGGAAGCTACAAGAGAATCGAGAGATTCGATAGTCTTAACTATAGAGTTGGTTTTCATAACTTGTACCTTATGGTTCTTTTGTGGTTGGATGATTTGAAATCAAATTTAGTACATAGTTAATTTAGTGTATCTGGGGTGTGCACCGTGCCATGTGCCTAACGGAAGTACTAAAATACCATAATGAATTAATTAACACTGTTATTATTGCCAGTGTTAGAAGTAGAAGTACTGTGATTAATACTCAAATATACGTAGAAAACTGACTGATGGAATATTGTGCAAAGCACAAGTGCATGCTTATAAACAGTCTATTACCTAAAATAATACTGCATTCATTTATTTTGATCCTGCTCTTATTCTTGTTCAACGTATGCAGGTAAGGGTTTAAAGTTGAAGTGAAATAGGACACCATGTTGAAGACCGCAAAAAGCAACTTTATTCTTGTTCCTTGTAAAAATAATGATATAATTTGAGTTTCTATTTCATCATTTCATACAATCGCTTCAACCTCACACAAAGTAAAGTGCTGTAAAACAAAGTAAAGCCTAGTAAAGTGGATGTCATAGTTCCCATCGTATTAACTTTTACACTATTTCCATTTCCATCTCCAAATCCAATGTTACAAAAGATGTAAAAGTCGTCACATTCGCGAAAAAGCACACTTGATAATAATTATTGAGCTTTTATTGAATAAGTTAGAACAATCTACAATCTATGCTGCCATAGGCTATCGTAGAAGTCAAGCAGTAGTGCAGTACGTAGACGCGAAAAGTTACTCGAGCCAGAATTATACGGTATACCACCTAGGCAGCCACAGATATAATTAATTATTAACAATAGTAACAAAACTTAGAAAACAAGTTAATTAAAAGTTTTACTTTTAGTTTTTAGCTCAATTTCAAAGTAGGAGCAGTACAATAGTACCTAGGTAGCTTGTTTTCCGTAACTTTGTTACATTATAATACATAACAATGCCAGTAAAACTTTGTCTATTATAACTAGAGCAGAATGATAATACAATAAAATGAAATGACGTGAATTTCCGTGTAAAATTGTAACTTGTAACATTCAAACTGTGTAATATCTGGTTCTGGTACACCTTGCTCTCTTGTATCTCACATTTCATTTCATTGTCTAGGCGTCTAGGCCGAATGGACTCATATTGTCGAGCCCACAATTCAAGAAGCTGCTCACATTCCTATTAAAACGGGCTAAGGCCAAACATGTACGTTTGAATTGGATCTGTCGAGTCTCTGGAATGTCATATTGTAGTGGCAAGTCTCATTTCATTCCATTTGCCATCTCAAACCTCATCTTGCATTATACCTGCAGTCGCAATTCGCAATATTATGCATCAAGTTTTTGTCTCTTTGTGTTGTTTATGTAGGTAAATTATTACCCCTAGAATGAAATGCTCTTTGAAGCCCGGAAAGATGTATGTCAAGGAAAATTTGGGGGAAGCGGTTGTACAGGGAAATCTTGAAATATTTATAATTTTAGTACCTAAATAAACTTTGTCGTCCTTCCCTTATTTTTGGTTGCAATTTCAATAAGCTCGCAGTTTATTTGTTTTTACACACTATGTTGTCAACACATTTATTTCTTCACATTATTTTTTTTGCTAGCGAAAAACAATAATCTGACTATTTATAATGAATGCACCTATACGTGCATACTTAAGTACCAATGTATAAAGTTCGTTCCATGCAAATAGTCTGACACTAAAGCAAATAAGAAAAGTCTAGCCTGTCCGTGATGCTGTCGATGATAAGTTGTATATCTCATTGCAGTGCTATAAAAAAACAGACAGATTTTACGTGAATCCAGGCAATGATTTATGTATTTTCGCTCAGTAATATTTATTTGAGGCTATGGAAATAGAGAATGTTTTAAATTAAAATTGAAACTATCAAACAATAAATGTCTCACCTTTAGGATCGCAATCGTTAAGTTTCTGCCGGAAAAAGCTGCGAAAACAGGAGCCGAAAAGTGTTTCTACGAATTGCAACATGGCAAATAAGTTAGTACTTGAAATGGAAAACTGACACTGATGCTTGAAGGTTGCCTTGTTATACTGATACATCTTCTATTTCGTAACTTTTTTTAACGAATGGAATTACAACCATTGTCATTGAAACGTTGAAGTTGTAATAATGTGCACTTACGTAGGTACTACACGTATGCATGTAGGTACATACTATGTACCTATGTATAGTCTGTGCCGATATCTATCCGTTGGTGCAGGCATTTATCATACCTATTTTAAAAAATTCCCCAACAAACTTAAATTAAAATTTCTCCTTTGGCGTTTGCATATTCAAAGTCATTAAAGTGCATCACACTCGTACTTGTGAGCATACACACAGATGTTACATGTAAGTCTGATGCGCTCAGATTTTAACTCCGTCAGTACCTTGGTTTTGGTATTACAACCTTCTGGTAAAAATGGAAAATAAAAATATTCAATTGTGCCACAAACTTACATATTATTTGCGAATCTCAGGCAGAACCAAATGTATGTTTGTGTATGTGTATGCCGAGACCGAGACTCAAGTGAAACATAACTGAAAGTAAGACAAATAAAATGTCTCTGGATTCTAAATATTTGAATCCAGCTGTTTATTCATTTGTTCTTATTTTTTGTTGAGACTTTTCAGTCAACTTTGCATGTTGCATGTCACTCAAACCTTAAGCCGGAACAAATATCTATAGTACACACGAGACAGGGTACACATATATCAAAATCCAATGCCAGTAACGTGAGAAATCACACATGAATGTAATCGTACATATTTGAGGATGGGAAATGTTGTAATTGTAAACTCAATAGTTGAAGGATGTGCAGAAAGTACAAGTAATTACTTCTCAATGAAACTGTATCGACTCGGATCCATACATACAGATATAATTACTTACCTTACATACATACCTAGGTACCACCATTAGTTGGATAAATACGTGTAGTTCTTTTAGTTAGCAATTACGTAATTTGTGCAGAGTCAGAGCAGAATTAAATTAGTCTTGAATCGTTCTTGAATAGTTCTTGAGTAAGGTTTCGCATCCTGCATGCTATCCGTATACATTTCATAGGGAATATACGGTACGGTTGTAAGTAAATATATGTATAGAGAATGCAGTTTGAGCTCACACAACGTATTTCCCTTCCTTCATTGCCTTCCATATTGATTGCACTTTAGTACATGATTTGCAGAGCAGCAGCAGTGATTAGTTCAAAATGCGAAATAAGCTGAATTAAAAATACCGTGCAAAAGAAGCACAGTGCAGTAGTGATAGCTTCCTACTTAAGATACTTATTACTAGCTCACTTAATAATGCAAATTCAAAAAACAGCCCCAAAAGCAAATACCTATAAAGTAGGTAGGTATGCGCTTAAATAGGTGCATATATAATTATGTGACTGTACCTTGCATGTCTATTATACGTAGAATGAGATTTCGTCGGCATCGCATCGCATCGGCATCGGCATCGATATCGAAAAGGTTTAAATTATGAAGACCCAGAAGCTGTATTATCCCAAGCTAATTATGTACTTCAACTAGGTACATATTATTATAGATTGCATACTTTGAATGCACAGGGAAGGGGCTACTTACATCAATGTGTATACATAGTAGAAGTAGTTACTATGTACGTATGTACGTACATACACACATAAACCATAGACAAATAGTAAAAGTTGGTGCTGCATAAATGTGTAAAGTGTAAATGTGAGCATACCTACATAAATTGCAATTTCATTTTCTGCGCGTTTGAAACAATATAAAAAAAAGTTTAAATTTTTTTTATTGTTAGCTAACAACCTTGAAAGTGGAAGTTGGAATTTTCTTTCCTTTCCGGACTTAGTTAATTTGTTTCTGTGTAATGACGAAAGACAAGGAAAAGAAGCTACATAGGCATAGGTATACAAAGTGTACATGTAGGTATCGCTAGCCAAATTCCTTAAGCCTTATACCTTAGCGGCCTTAAAGGCGCCATAGACATAGTAACTATGTATGTATATACTACATGCTGGCAAAAATCAAAGTCTCGCAGCTTCGTTGCTTTCCCACAGCCGAACCAAAAGACCAGACCAAGGAATGAAACATGATTATATTGTCTTTTTTTTCTCTATCTCTCTCGGCATTATCTGTCTATGCTATGTTATAGTTGGCTTGGCAATGCCAATGCCAATACAATAAATAAACATAGGTATAGGTAATGGCGAGATGCAAGGCATTGCAACGTAATGTAATGTCATATAATAGCAATCGTAATCGTAATCGTAATGGCTGGTGTGTGTGTGTGTGATCTAAAGAAGATTTTTGTACTACCGTATGTACACAACAGACTGAAGATGTATATCTGTATGTATGTATAGGTACGTGTCCTATAATAGAAGGAGGAATTGAACGGAATGGGCTTCAGAAATAATTTCTTCTCTTTACAATTTGCCATTTATGTCTGTGGCTATGGGTGTACATAGTGTAGTAAACAACAAAAAGTACTGTAGAACTGAAGAAGGAGAAAAAAGAGATAAAAAGAAAAGAACGCTTGAGGCTCAGTCTTCTGCCTGTGCTGTGTGCTCTGCTCTGCCGTTGTGCTCCTGGTCAAAGTCAGATAGTTTGAGAGAGGAACAAACGACTGAGAAGAAGAGAGACTCATTCATGATTATCTGATTCCTGATTGTAACTTTTCAAGACATGGACCAGACCAGCTATAGGCCATTGAACTGTAGTCTTTAGTACAGTTTATTTGCTCGGTCGGTCAAACGACTACTACTAGTGGGAATCCAATGGATGGGAGATGGGACTGACGGACGGACAAGATTTCCATTACATAAATTATTTCACCAGATCATCAAGTCTCTGTCTATTTCATATTATATAACTATCGCTCAATCACGTTGTATCAGTGCAAATCCTAAGCTTTGGCTAGTGAAGATGGAAGGTGTGCACGCATTGTTCACGAAAGATCCCCTTCAAACATTTAATTAAAATAAATGTTCAATGCAAAGAATTATGTAATAAAAATTCAAGATCATCAGAACGCATTTTTACTATGTAAAAAATACTCTAAACAGCTTCGTCAATTTGCAATTTGTTACATACGCATTCAACTCACATGTATTTCATTACAAAATGTACATAAGGCTTTATAGTGTAGCTATAAGCAAAATCTTATTTCCAGGAATATTATAGTATTTTAGTATAGTTTTTAATAGTATGCAAAAGACTTGTAGGTCGTGTTCATGCAAGTAAACCGGTTGCCGGTTTTTACGAATATTAAATTGAAACTAAATATAAAATTCGTTTTCCCCAATACATACTTGTAATGTTTCTGATGAATACAAAGCCATGATAATGACGTACGGCGGGAGCGACACTCGTCGATGCCTTCTGCCCGTCTGATTTCTGATTACGGAAACAACATCAAAATAAGCCCAGGCGTCTTCCTTCATTTTTCCAAATGATCTCTTTTTTATTCAATTCTCTTTATTATTATTGTATCAGATGGAAAATTGAAAGTTGAAATCGTCGTGCTGCGATGGTATGATTGATTAGCATCCTTTTGCCTCTGGATAGTGTTGCGTG